>JAPMOQ010042275.1:619904-637652 GCA_026543055.1 Argiope trifasciata | reverse complement strand
GGGCTTGCTTTTTAGCGTAACTATCTAGGGTCGAAACAAGAATGATTTTGAGTAAATTTTTATCCCCCACATTTGCAAACGTGGGACTGATTCTCAGTATTTTTATGGATGGAAACAGTATTAATTGCAACTCTAGACTTCTTCCTAGAGCTGAGAATAGTACCTCGCAATTAGATGCTTCAGAGCATCTCGTTACCAATCTGGGGTATTATTTCAAAGAGTTTTATCGGCGTTCTTCTGATAAATTTCGAAATAGGTTCAATTTGAAAGTTATTATGAAACATTTTCTTCGATTGTACCAGAAGGCATCAACAATCATCATCAAATGGCTATTTTGGAATAATTCTCAGTAATTTGGACAGAAGTGACTCCACAAATTTGAGTGCTTTGTAGAGTAGAAATCGACGTCTAATCGATAGTTTACTCCATGGAGCAATTAAGTCGTTCTATTGATAAGGCTTTGGTGATTATGATCCGCTGAAATCGGGTGCTCCATCAAAAGCCCCTTCACAGGTGTGCCATCAACATCACCACTCTAGGGGGGGGGGTTGATGGTAGGTTGACCAAAGCGGGTATTTCAAGCGTGATAATCTATTCAACACAATCCCGTTGAAGTACTTGTTTAACTCCTCCTTCCCTATAGCGGTATTCGACAGTATATGGACCTTTTGTAAAAGACTGACCAATAGGGGCTTTTTCTTAACTGGATGACCATTACAGCCAACCCCTCAGCATTGCGTATCATTCCTCATCCTCTTCTGTACATCCTTTTTAGTTTACTCTCTTGTTGTTCCTGCTTCACAATTGACCTTGAGATCCAGTTCGAGAAGTAATACAAAATAAACCGTTTTGAAAGATTTGGATAAGTTTTGCTATCATTACAATGTATTTGGATTTGTGCAAAAAATTGTACATGAAATACGTCGACTTAGGGAAGTCCAATTTCGTTTGGACGGTTATCCCTTTTTACATTCGTCCTATGATAAATTTAATTATAGAAGCATCCAAACATTTAAAGGGATTGCAATTAAATGAAGACGAAGAACGAGTGTTGTCGTGGTCAGTGGATGATGTCACTGCCTGGATTGAAAAGGTATTTAAAGCTTCGTTTTTGGAACTTGTAAATAAGAGTTGCTTATAAATAAGAGGTTTTCTGGAAATCTTCTGTAATTTTAATCGGCTTATCACCCATTAGTTGTAAAGGTTCTAAAATTCCATATTATTGTAGCTCTATTAAAACTTTAAGCATATAAATATTTTTGATTAAAATTCGGATGTCACTGAATTATTGTTATAATATAATTGATTGCTCTTTGAAACTTGCATTTTTGTATTTGCAGTACCTACATATAAAAAAACTCCTATGATTATATATTTCTTTTGAAATTATGTAAAATTCATTTCTAGAAAATTTCTCGAGTGTTTGTTGATTACAAAATTTTTTTCTTATAAATTTTGTAAACAAAGTGCATATACTAATACTAATAATCTATCTAACACTAACACTTGATTATAAAATCTAACACTTGATTATAAAACTTGATTCTAACACTTAAATCTAAAAAAATCTAATACTTGATTATAAAAAAATAACTTTTATTCTGATATATTTTGCTACCAAATCGCAGATAGTAATAATACTAACAATATCCTAAGGTTGGTCTTATTAATATGTATAATAATTTTCTTCAGAGATTTCTAAGCGCCAAACTGCAAATAATTATCTGCTTAATACGTCTATCATAGTTGAACATAACTATTTTTTTTAATTGATATTATGATCCGTTTAAAGTAAATGAAAACAAGAATGCGATTTAAATTTTTATAACCAGTTTTTTCCCCTCATAGATTGTGTTGTCTTTTTAATCTTAGTTAGAAAACAAAATAATAATTTTCATTCTATTAAATAAAATTTTTGTTAGCTATTAATTTATATTACAACCATGACCATGTGTTCAAATGTTTACTTATTATCTAAGATTTATACATACCATTGCAGGTTTTTCAACAAAAGATTTTTTCCAATATTTAAGTATAGACTTTTTTATGAGGAAAAGAAGTAAAGATATATTTTATATCAATAATTTTATTGTATATTTTAATTGTTATCTGTCTTTGATGAGTTAGTGGGTGTGACGTAAGGGTTTCGTGATATCGGACGAGTCTATTTTGATAAATTAGTACATGAAGTCAAAGTTTGTTATATCTAGATGCATGTTTGTCCTTCTTTACACGTGATTGCCGAGATATGTTAATGACGCAAATTGAGGTATGGATAGTGCATCGATATCAACAAATTTATATTGATTATAACTCTAGTATTTTTCTCCTACTTGATATCGTTTCACATTCCCGTATCTCCCACTAAAAATAAATTTTTCTGAGGTTGAAAGTCGGTTTTGATTCTTCGAGCTAGAATATACTAATCAGGAATTAAAATGTTTATCGAACTCTACTTAAATTTTTTCGTTTGTCTACATGGATGGTATGAGAGTTTGATGCAAGCACTAGTTATATAAAAGAGACATGAATTTATGTGTAGTACATACATAGAGAAAAAAAAGTTAATTTAAAAAAATTTTATTTCATGAAGGTTAGTTAATTTGTCATTGATAAATATTGTAGCTCATTATTAATTAGAAAGATAAGAATTAAGCTATGAAATCACCTTAAAAAATTAACTTCTTAGTTATATTTATTGGTTGAAAATGTATTTATTGCGAATTGTGAGTTCCATATTCTTGGTTTATATGAAATTCATTTTTTTTAGAATGGGCAACCGTTTAAAAAATGTATATATATATAAAGTTTCAGCAGTTATATTTTTGTCTGAAAATTTTGTCTGTCTCCTACTTCTTTTCAGAAATAATTATTTTCTTATTAAGTATATAATTATAAGTCATTGGTAAATTATATTATTAGAAATTCTTATTAAATTCAATTATCAAAAATTATTACTGAATGAAAATAATAGAAATTATTATTATTAAGAGCTTTGTTATCTGTTACTATGTATTAAGAGTTTTGTTATCTGTTACTATTTGCTGAACCCTCAAATGTATACATTACAAGTTTCGATTTCCGCAGTCTTGATTTCGAGCGTATCAGCGATCTGTAGATCTTAAGCAAAGAAGTTCTATCTGCTCCCCAAGAGGTATTTGATAGGACTTTTATAATATTTAGCTTTTGAAAGCATTTTCTTTTCAAATTTTGAATATGCGAACGAAATGTTAGTTTATTATCTAATATGACACCCAAAAACTTTTTCTCACTAACGGTGGGAATAACCGATCCATTAAGTCGAAGCTCTGGATCTGTATGAAGCCCACGTCGCTTGCAGAAGTGAACGCTAACTGTTTTCTGCTGAGAAAAAACAAATCCATTTTTCGAAGCCCAGTGTGACATACTGTTTATGGAGGTTTGTAATTGTTTTTGAATGAAATCCAAACTTTCACTAGCACAATGTATTTGGATGTCATCGACATAAAGTGAAGTATGTACAAAAGGTGCTACATGCGAAACAATCCCATTTATTTTTATGATAAACAATAAGACACTTAGTACACTACCTTGAGGAACGCCTTCATGCTGAATGAAAGGATCTGATAAAACATCTCCAACACGAATTTGAAAAGTTCTTGTACTCAAAAAGTTTTGTACAAAAATTGGTAGATTCCCTCTTAAATTCATGTTAAATAAATCTTTCAAAATGCCATAACGCCAGGTTCGATCGTAAGCTTTATCCATATCAAAGAAAATGGATACAAGATGTATTTTGCTTACAAAAGTCTCTCTGATAGCAGTCTCCAGTTTTAGTAAATTATCTAGTGTACTTCTCTTTTTGCGAAAGCCGATTTGGAAAGGGGAAATCCAGTTTTTCTCTTCTAACACATACATCAATCTGTGGCTAACCATACGCTCCATTAGTTTACTGAGGCAACTGGTAAGAGCTATCGGTCTGTAGTTAGCGGGATCTTGCCGATCTTTCCCAGGTTTGAGAATAGGAATTATTATTGCTTTTTGCCAGCAGGTTGGAAAAAACCTTTCTATCCAAATTCTGTTAAATAAAGTTAAAATTATCCGCAATGACGAATCACTTAGATGTTTCAGCATATCATAATGTATTCTATCAGGTCCCGGTGATGTCGAGTGGGATTTTTTTAATGCATTTTCCAATTCATGAAATTTAAAAGTATTATTATATTTCTCTCCATCGGAAGATAAAAAATCCAATTTTTGCTTCTCTGCCTGTTTTTTAAAAGCAGTAAAATCTTCTGGATAAAATTCTTCACTCGATATGTTAAAAAGAGTCTGTCCAATTAGATTAGCAATTTCTTTTGCATTAGATATTACTCTTCCATTCAGTTTTAAAAAGGATATTTTATCTGAATTTGAGTAACAGCCAAAAATCTTTTTTATTTTATCCCACATGATTTTAGAAGGTATTTGTCCTTGAATGGAATTGACATACGAATGAAAGGATTGCTCCTGACTAATGCGTCGGATTCTACGAAATTCAGACTTTGCTTTTTTAAATTTAATGAGATTTTGGGTGGTAGGGTATCTCCTGAAGGTATTCCATGCTTTGTCTTGCGCTCTTTTACAGTTTGCACACTTGTCATTCCACCACGGTTTGCATAGCTTAGGTATTTTCCCCGATGTTTTAGGAATACTGAGATCTGCTGCTGCAATTATATGCTCGGTTACTTGTTTGACTGCCAAATCAATAGAAGCATCATTAATCATATCTGGTGTTAGTTGACATAGTGAGTTAAACAGTGGCCAGTTTGCTTTATTAATATTATATCTCACGGGTCTTTTCGGAAATAAAAAATCATTGTGAATGTACGTCAATACAATAGGGAAGTGATTGCTATTGTATAAGTTTGAATCCACGGAGAATTTCCAGTAAGGAGCAAGGGGAGGAGAACAAAGTGCAAGATCAATCGTGTGGAATGTTTTGCTAGCTTGGTGAAAATAAGTGGGAGCGTTGTCATTAAGTATACAGAGACAATGATCCTCAATCAGTTTTTCTATTTGCCGTCCTCTAGTGTTAATATCAGCATTATTCCAAATAGGATTATGACCGTTAAAATCACCAAGGAGAAAAAAAGGTTCTGGCAACTGTTCTATTAATTGATCCAAATGTCGTTGTTCAATATGTTCATTTGGAGGCAAATATAAATAGCAAACTGTTGTTAATACTTTCAACTGAATTTGTACAGCAGTTGCCTGCAAATTTGAATTTAAAATAACTTCACTACTTGGCAAGTGACGTGTAGTTAAAGATGCAACTCCTCCAGATGCTCTAAAATTTTGTTCATTATCTTTTCTTTGAAGGACATAGTTTTTAACATTGGGAGATACACGTGGTGTCAAATATGTTTCCTGAATCCCCAAGCAAACCGGTTTATATTTGTTAATAATAGATTTGATATCTTCTTTATGAGCTTGAAAACCATGGCAATTCCAGGAGACTATATTAATATTTGTCATTTCGGTTTTCTAAAGAATTTAGATTTGAAAATTTGTGGCTTTCCTTTGCCTACTCTAGCTTCATCGCTCAGATCCATTTCGCTAAGAGATTCGTCAGATGGGTGTATTTCCAATTCAACATCTTTACTATTTAGGTTTTTCTTTTCTTTCAGTTCATTTTGGTTTTGAATGGGAAGACTCCTTTTTTTCTTTTTATTTTGTGGAACTGTTTTTAAAGATTTTTGGTTTTTTGTAATGTTTTTTTGTTTAGTTATAAAAGACTTGTTCAAATTCACTATTTCAAGCCAATCTTTCAGTTTGATGGTAATGTATTCCTCGTTTGATGTAGAAGGAAACTGTTTCGTGATTTTTTGTGATGGACTACTATTTTCTTGAATTTGTATGGGTTCAGTTTGCATGCTAGAACAAGTTGTTCTTTTTAATGCTGTACTGTATGGAAGATTTTCCTTTGGAGTTCGGTTTTCAACTATTTGCCTAGCTTCTGCAAATGAGATGTTTCTAGAAATTTTAATTGTCTGGATTTCCTTTTCGATCTTCCACTTGGGACATGATTTAGAATAAGCTGGATGACTACCGTTGCAATTAACACATTTTTCGGGTTTTTTGCAAAGAGTGTCATTATGGCCAATTTCAGAACATTGTGGACAGCGAGAGGAAGAAGCGCGGCAACTAGTTTTTGTATGTCCAAACTTCTGGCAGTTAAAACAACGCACCGGGTTGGGCACAAAAGGACGTACATCGCAACTTATAAATCCAGCTGTTATCTTTCTGGGAAGCACATGAGAGGCAAATGTTAAAATAACATGCTTGGTTGGAATTATATTACCATCTCTTTTCAATGTTATACGACGCGCATTTGTTACTCTAAATGACTGTAGTTCAGAAACAAATTCTTCATCACTCACCATAATAAGATCCATACTAGATATAACACCTCTGGTATAATTCAGAGTTTTATGACTGGAGACTTCTATTGAGGCATCCCCGAAATTCTTGATCGCAAGTAGTTGCTCTGACTGTTTCGACGTCGCAGACTCTATTAATAAATCTCCGGATCGAAGTTTCTTTACGGATGTAACGTTCCCAGCAGTACTTTCAATATATTTTTGTATCAAAAAAGGAGACATGTTTTTAAGTTTATCGTCTTTACCGTGTATCACTAAAAATTTCGGAACAAATTTCGTAAGCTCAGTTTGTGCAATGTTAGTTGACTTATCGGAATCGGTTTGAGAAAAAAGACCCATGCAAAAAAGACAAAAATTCAGGCCCGACGGCACCACCCACCACGGAACCCCACAAGGGATGGCAGCCACCGGCTCTGACTATCCTCAGCCTCGGCACTTGCCATAATGCTAGCCGGAACCTATACGCTGAGAGTTACCCCCGGGGACAGTGACCACCCTTAACGCCAAGCCCAAGCAGTAACCCCTTCGCTTGATCCCCTTCAGCAGCACAGTCAAATGTCTGGGATACCAGCCGATTGATACATCAGGGACCGAAATGTACCACCCGTCTGATGGGTCGCCACGCACGGCAAACACGTGGGGTTTTCGACTGTCCATGAGAAGCAAGAAGCAAACAGAGCGGCGACCGCTTCTCATGGAGAGCTCCCTCGCTTACCGTCGAGGGATGGAAAAAGGAAGAGAGAGAAAAGGGAGGAGAGAGTGGGGGGAGTAAGAAGAGAAAAAAAAATAGGGGGGAAGGGAAAAAAAGCTTTTTACAAAGCTTCTCTTGAATTAATTAAATATAAGAAGTGGAATGGGATTAAGGAAATAAGAGAATATTTTAGAATGACTTTGATATGGGCTAAAACTTTAACATTTGGTAATGCAGGAAAGAAATTTTTCTCTCGATATTATACCATTAACAATCTTTATAATTTAAATTAAATATTATTATGCACTAAACGCCTTTGGTGACCAGCTGGTTTGCCAAGATCAATGATTGCTAAAAATGAAGCTTTGTGAAATTAAGTCTTTTTCACAACAAAATACATTTGTACAGAAAAATATTTGCAATATGAAATTTGTCTGATATTTATGCTATTTATTCTTTTTAAATAATTAATTCTTAAAATATTTAATTAAATAAAAAATAATATGTACTACACTTTAGTACATTTACTCGTATTGAACTTGCAACTTCTGAAAAAAATATTTTGAAAACTATTTTATATGGCTGTTTAATGTGTAAATACTTATCTTTTCAAAATCTTTGCTTTTAGTACTATAAGATGCATCCTTTTTATATTTAACCATCTCTGACGTCATGACAACTAAGTAGACACGCACGTTGCAATGACATCAGTCACGGTTAGCCGTTAACTCACAAATTTTGTCAACAAGAACAATTTTTTTTTCTCATTGCTCCACCAAAATTTTTAATATTTGGTCAGTTGGTAAAAAAATGAAATTTTTATTTCAGTTCAGTCAGATAATGTTCACGCCGGTTTTAGCAGCCATAAAATTATTTCAGATATACTTGAAATAAATGAAGAAGATTTATTTCATTTTTAGAACTAATTTTCATTTTTTGTTTGTAGAATCGTTTCTCTTGTTATACACAAGCTTTTATTGAAAGCCAAGTGGATGGAGATCTCCTCCTTCAACTGGACGAGAAATCCCTTAAGGAAAGCATTGGCATCAAGAACGGCCTTCTTAGAAAAAAGTAATGGTTTTACTGTTAGTTCCATAGAATTTTTAAATATATGTTAACTGCTAAATATAATTGCTAATCGTTAAACATAAAAATGCATATAAAATGTTAAAGGAAATAGCCAAATAGGATAAAAAAATCTTCAAATGAATTCCTAATAATATCCGCTAAAGAATCTATATAAAAGGTATTAAAGAATTGCCAAGTATAATAGAAATATCTTTGTTAGAATTGTTAATAATATGCGCGAAAAACGTACATTTATATAAGTAGGGAATATATAAATAACTTTTAATACAGTAGTAGTTTTTAATATATACTTGATAATATTTAAATTACAGTGAATTTATTATTTGATGGAGTTTTGCGGTAAATATGAGACAATTTAAAACTCGCCAAAAACTCCGAATTTCTTCATTTTTTTTATGGAAAATCGGTCAAAATTACCAAAAACTCCGTTTAATTTGTTTTGAAAAGAAAAAAAGAAAACTTTTTGTGTCTTATTTAAAAAAATGATTTAAATTAAGACCTAATAATAATTTATTATTGCTCCATGCAGTATTTATTTTCAATTTTATTTATATGTCTTCAAATTCCCTTGTACTAAATTGCAATATTTTTTTCTACCAGTTGACTGATTGACTTAAGTCAATGCCTTGTCAAATTTTGTATTTAATTATTTAGAATGCGTTAAAAATATTTTGTAATTTCTTTATTGCTTAAATGAAAATTACTTGTAAATTTAAATTTTGTAATTTTTAAAATAATTCACAAACGACAAGTCATTAAAAACGAATTAGTATTTATAAAATCTCGTGGTATTAGTTTCAGTACGGGTTGGAATTTACTGTGAAACACCACTCTTTTGTCATGAAATCCATAAAATAATTATTGGAAATATTGATTATTCCATTACTCATAAATCTGACATCTATATAGCCCAATTTATTATTCTTATGTTAAATGGGCAATATTTATGAAACTAATTGTATTTACAGCGCGTGATCTTGCCATGAATTTGCATTTAACTTTTCGGATATATATATGCTATATTCAGAAGTGACATTTTCACAATTCACTTATTTGTGCAAAATTTAAACTGAAAAATTCATGTTGAGATCCAAAAATATCTCTCATTGTTTGGATCTAGATTCAAGAAGAATCTGATATCGATAAAAACTGGAAAAGAAACATTTATTATTTTCTTCCAGATTTATGAGTGAAAAAAATCAGACTTTTTTAAAATTCTGAAGTATCATTCATTATTTTCTTCTACATTAAGCAACAACTGCATAAATTTGTTCAAAAATGAATCATTCATTCCTTTTCCCAGATTCATGCGGTTGCTGAACCACTTAAAATGCTGCGCAGACTATTCGTCAATAGATAATTCCGGATTGAATAACTTTTTGAAAAGATTGGGGTTTGAGTACTGTCAGTATACCTACCGGATGTTGTTATGTGGCCTGCGCTACGAGGATATCCAACATCTCTCCTCTGAAGTCTTGGAAAAGGAGTGTGGCGTATCGAATAGTATGCATCGAGCGAAAATTCTTTACAAGGCCAAAGGTAAAAGACTTTATATAATATTTGGGATGGATTAAATTATTTTTGTGAGTAATTAAAAATGTGCCAAAATGAGTGGTATATATCCACAATTTGATGGTAATCGAATCTGGGAAGATATTTACCACTTTAATCAACCGCTTTAATACTTATATATCACTTTAATCAACTCTAAGAACCCTAGGAAAAGACCATCAGCAATATGCATTTTCATCATTTGACAGCTAGGGATGAATAATAGATGTTATGAACAATGGAACATAATCGCCATCTCGGGCACATGATTATATAAGTATGATTATGCCACCTTTGTACATGATGATTATATGCATATGATTATGCCCCCTTTGTGCATGATTATATGTAATATAATTATGTCCCCCTTGTACATGATTAAATGCTAATGATTATGGATCATTCGTACATGATTATATGCTAATGATTATGGATCATTCGTACATGATTATACGTGAAGTATTATGCCCTCTTTGTGAGCGATTATTTGAATATGATTATGCCTCCCCCTCTGTAGACGATTATAAGCAAATGATTATGCATTGTACATGATTATACTTCCTTCTTCAAGACCAATAATATTTTATTTCAAAATCTTTCAGATCATGTATTCTGACCTACATTTCCGAACATTCGTAATTAACTGTAATGAGTATAATGAACACGATTTATGCTTATTTTATGTATGTAAAAGCAAATCTCTGTATTTCTTTTCATTTTTAACCATTTAGCATAGTCGAAAAAAAATTCTGTCAGTTATTAAATGATATGCGTTGTTTCATTGTTCACAAAAAATCATTTAGTACTTGTTACTTGTAGCATAATTATATAGTCTTATCCATATTGCATATTTATAACAGTTTGAAAATGTAGAAGATATTTTACATCATTATAAATAGCAAAATATCAATTAATTAATGCATGGAATATAAGGAAATTTAATGCAAAAAAGTTTTCATTCATCTTAAATTATTTTTATCTTAAGTTTACAACTTTTTTGTATCATTTTTTTAGCTTATTTTTGATATTCATTCCTGCTAATATTTGATGTTTTCGAACTTTAGGAAAACATGAATTATCTAATGTCGATTTTACTTGTTTTCTGATATAAAAGTTTTTTCTTTTGGTATAGAGCGTTCTATCGCCAAAAGCATTATTATTAGATAATTCCTTTCCCGTTGCTCGTTGAATAATTTTTATGCCATAAGAGATTAACATTTTTTTTAAAAATATTATATAATGGATTTCCTTCAGTGAGTTGAGTGAATAAAATGTCGTTTCCCCTTCGTATCATAAGGCAACATAATGCAGAATTTTCAAGTGAAGTACTTATGATTAATTGTGATGCTGCTGCATCATGAGAATTTTTTTTGGATGGATGACTTTAAGGACTTTATTAGATTAATATAGAAAAAAGCTTTTTTGTATTGTAATTGCATACTTTTTATATACTACTAGCTGGTACCCGGCACGTTGCACCGAAGAAGAAGTAATTTTGGAAATATTGCTTGAAATTTGAAATAACTATATATTTATTTTCGTATCAGAAATAAATACATGTATTGAAACTGAGTAATAGATAAAGGAAAAGCTTAAATTATATTAAATTTTACTTTTTAAAACTTTATTATTCCAGACTTTAGGGTTGGCAATATTTTTTTTTTGTTTTTCCGTCTTCAGCAGAAACAAATAAGTGCAAGTAATAAGTATTCGAAGTTTCATCGCAATCGGATGAGCGGCACGGCAGTGCGTAAGAGACATACAGACTAACATTCACTTTTATTTATATAGAAATCGAAAAAAGCCATTTTGTATTGTAATTGCATTTTTTTTATGTATTATAATAATCTGAAATGATTTTGTGATAATTTAACACTTTATTTCATATTTAATTATTATTATATGACTTTCTCATTCTTTTCCTTTTAGTTGAAAGTCATCTAATGAATAGCTCGCCAGAAACTAGTAATAGCTCTGAAATCCAGAACTTAGATGCATTCATCAGTTACAGAAGATCCTCTGGTTCACATTTAGCCAGGTATTCTAATGCTTATAATTTGTTCAATTTAAACTAGATTCTGTGATTCGTTTCGATTCAATTGGATTCTTTGATTCATTTCGATTCAATTGGATTCTGTGATTCGTTTCGATTCAATTAGATTCTGTGATTCGTTTTCAATTTAGATTCTGTGAACTAATCTTTAAACGCTGAATGCCATAGAAGGAATAGGGAAAATCGATATGCTAAGTTTACTAAAAACTCCTAATTCGCAAATTCTCAACGTTTTTAAATATTTCATTATTATCACCGTGACTAAAATGATATCAAAAAAATAATGCTGAATAGAAGATAGAAAAGTAATAGAACATTGTGTTTCAAAGTTTTAGGGATATCGAATGCTTCAGTAAAATAAATACATTACCAATGATTACATAAATTTACTTGTAATTAGTATTTCACCAAAATATTCAACGTATAATGAGAAACTCATATTGGCCAGACGAGTAAGCCGTAAAATTAATGTGGCATTTAATGTGCTAAACAATGTTTCTTATTATTAAGTCATTATTGCATACTAAGATAAATTTTAATTTTCGCAGAAATAAAAGTCTACTTTTTCAGTTAGGTCTTCCTTTTTGTACAGTATTCCCCTTTGTCGACCAACTTTGTGAATAGATTATTGATCATTCATGTTGTTAAATTATTTACATTGAATGCATATAAAGTATTAAAGAAATTCACCTTGTTGTTTGGCACAATGAAAAACATGAATTCAATTGTATCTGTTTACTACAAATTCAAATAAGTGTATATTGCAAATTGAAAGCGGAAATGAAATCATAACTGAAAAGGTTAATAATTACGAAAAGCGCGTAATTAAATTTTTAATGGATAAGTTTTAGTTCCTTTATTATATAGAATCAATTGTATATCAAAGGGCATTAAAAATATTATTAAAACCAAGAGAAAATTCAACTGAAATGAAACTATCATTAGAAAGATAATTTTTTGAAATCATGACAAAAGTAATTTATGTAAGATAACTGTTTTGGAAGATATAAACATCTAATCTGTTAGATAATCATGCAATTTTCCATATGGCTACGTTAAGCCTATTTATGATGTCGATTAAGTTTTTTGTTTGAAGCTTATTTCTTTCTTTCTTCAGCATCTTCATTAAGAAAACAAGATGAACACTGTCCAGAATATTTCTAACCAG
The DNA here is from genome assembly GCA_026543055.1 of Argiope trifasciata. Taxonomy (NCBI): domain Eukaryota; kingdom Metazoa; phylum Arthropoda; class Arachnida; order Araneae; family Araneidae; genus Argiope; species Argiope trifasciata. The sequence continues at coordinate 624,699 of JAPMOQ010042275.1, read as the reverse complement.
ATTTTGATCTCCATTCATTACACAAGCGTAGAATTAAATTCGATGGAGCTATAAAAAAATAAATGCATTATCTGTAATTCATGCTACAATTTGTTTACATTTTGCTGTTGCCCTTCTACAAAAAATAATAAGATTCTATCACTTATTGCCACATATATTAATGTTTTATACATAAAGTTTTTACTAAAGACTCATATTTTTCTTTCAGCTTATTGTATACTTACCTCAAGGCGCGCGGTTTTTCTGTGTATTTGGACGTTGACGTTCTTAAAAGTGGAAGATTCGACCTCCATATTCTGGACAGCATCAGCAAGGCGAAAAATTTCATTTTGGTTTTGACTCATGACGCTTTAGATAGATGTCTCAATGATGACAAATGCGAAGATTGGGTTCATAAAGTGAGTTTAACTTTATATATATATTTCATAATTTCATATATGTGTAAGAATATAGAACGGAATCTCATGATCAGGATATCTTCATGGAAGTTTGGAGTATAAACATGCAGTCATAGTTTTGAGGGAATTTAAGGTGGGATATGCTATTACTGCTGATTAGTGATAACAAATCAGATAAAAAAAATTCAATTCAATCATAATGAAAGCTTTATGTGGAATTAATTTGACTTTTTTCTAATACAAAATTTAATCTAAAGCTATGAAAGATGGGAAGAAGGGAGGATGTTGATCTAAACTACTTTTCCTACAGCTCCTGTTATTGGATATGAAAGGAAAGTCGAAATCAAAACCTATATTCATTCTACATTTACTTTGTAAGTGAATGGTAATAAAACATGCTAGCTCATCCATTGATACAGACCTTTTTTGTGTATTTTCTGCTATATATTTTAAAAGCTTTTTATTTTCGTAGAAATTTATAAAGTGAACATTGTACTTATAAAGTGAATCCAGTGAATATTGTAAATCCATGGACGTTTGAGCTATAAGCTGTCAGCCATAGATTTGAAAAAGTTCCAGATAAAATGGGCTATTGTTGCTGATAAATAGCAACAACCAACAATTAAAAAACAGCAAAAATAATCTCAATAAAACTTTCTTGTGTATTTAATAAAGGTATTATCTCAGATAACCTTTTGGATGGCATTGGCGTATAATAGTTCAGAAATATAAGCTTTTGCCCTGATTTTAGCCCTGATTTGATTTTTACTGAATTCATTGTACTATGCCTAGTTAGTGTATTTTGGCTATGAAACGCTGGCATGCGGTAAATAGTATCCAAAAATCAAATTTGAGTTTTAGAGATGTTTTCCCCAAATGATGGGAACAAAAATTTGACATAAAACTTCCCTTACTCACAAACTCTATATGAAATTTCATATATTTAAGTTATTGCGCTTTTACTTTTGTAATCTTAGACCAATTAGCGGTCAATTCATTTTTAGATACGGTTTAAAATTGGATAGGTGCCTACACAATGGATGTTACATCTGTGAGCCAAAAGATTATTTATCTTGATCTCTTCCTTTTGTAGTTATCGTGTTAAATTATATTCAAACAGCTGGACAAAAGGACTTCCCTTCAGATTTTATATAAAGTTTGGTGAAAATCTACAAATCTAGAATAAAAATCGTACAGGTAAAAATTTCATTCGTTTACTCAAAGTGATTTTGAGCTATCGTTGTTGTAGATAGACTGACTTTTTTCAAATTTTTTTTTCAGACTCATGGTCTAAAAAGTACCTAAAAGTAAATACACCATCAAAATTTGACGATCCTAATATTTTGATGATTACAATACTTTGTCTATTCTACTTACATGAGAAGAAAAAATTAATAAGGGACGCACATATAATATTTTTTTAGATAAACTATTTCTTCTCATTGTAGATTTGATCGAAAATATGTTACAGACCTTGAACTTAATGTTAACAAGTTGAATAACATTTTCTCTAGTCACCCCACCCACAATTTGTTAAATTTATGAGTTCATATTTTTAAATAATGAGTGTAGTGTCAAATATTAATATTGATGAAATATGAAATTTTCGAAGGATTTCAGTAATTTATCCACATGTTTAGAAGACCTTCTTTTCAATCCGCATGTAGTAAATTTAAATTTATTTATGATTGTGTTCAGTAATGAGCCTTTTTTAATTTTTTGTATTAAATTGCAGAAGCTGTGGAGAAGAAATGCAATATCATCCCTGTCTTTGATAATTTTCGTTGGCCAGCAGGAAATACTTTGCCTGAAGACATACAGTTGATTTCCTTGTGTAATGGTGTCAGGTAGGAATCACTTTTAGTAATATTTTCGTTACAAAGCATTACATTTCTAAATATGCAGTAGAAATTGACTAATTTAAAACTGTGGAAACTGCAATAAAATGAGAATTAATTTGCGTAGGGCCAAAATAGAATTTTAATGAAATAACTAATAAGCTAAAGAAAAAAAATATTTCCTAAATTAAAATGCCAGAACCATAAATTAAAAAAATTAATTTCCAGTACCCAATTCCGAATTGATTATACGGATATATAAATTTTATGAGCTATTTCTTGGAACATAAGACTCATTATCCTATTTTATTTATCCATTTGATGATTTTAGTGATAGATTAAAAAGTTAAAATCAAGACTTGATGAAGACATTATTTTGATAGTTGATTCAGAATTATGAATAACACTTTTTCTAATTTCATATACTTGTTTGACTTGAATATATGACGACATTTGCAGAAATGTTTATTTTTGTACTAACTAATTACAACTAATCTTCTGATCTTTCATTAGTTCAGTCTTTCAATAAAATAAAAATGCAAACACCCCACCCCAATTTTGTTAAAAATATCACTCCTTTCAATTGAAAAAAAAATCAAGAAATCAATTGAATTTCTGGCAATCAGTAATGAATTCTTCTGATGTTTTTCTTACGCATTGCTAAAAGTAGTCCATCTTTTCTCAGAAATCGGGAGATAAGTAATAGCTGTATTTAGTGTAGATCTTTAAACAATTAAGAGAGATTTTGTTTGTAAAGCGAATTCCGACTACTAATAAAGATGAATGCGTTCGCATTGACCTTTTATAAAACATTCCGTTTGGCCGATGACTACAAAAGTTGGCATAATATGTACCTTGGAAAGTGAGAATCTGCATGTTGCGTGAGTTGTGTGAAATTTTAAATTGAACCTAAATTAATTAAGATAATTTTTGGAATTTATCTTAAGTAAATTCCCAAACTTTCAGAGCAGGAAAAAGAATTTTACCTTGTTTGAAAATTTAATAAAAATGCCTTTTTAGTGATACCATACTAGTAATCGTGTTAATTTTTTTGAATTTTGGCAATCAAAATATTTTTTTTGGCTAATTTTCATCAATATATTGCATTGTTGTTCTAAAATTCAAACTGCTTTCATTGCTTGGTTAAATATTTAAACGCGTGATTTTCTTCCATTGTTAAAGATGAAAAAAGAGATATTTTTCTTGATATCTGAGTAGTTTAGCGACAAATATAAAACTGTTGAGAAATTAGACGACAGATGATATTCGGCATTTACATTTAACAGTGCTACGATGTCATAGGATTTGTCTCCATTAGAGACCTCATGTATTTAAAGAACATAACACGTGAGAGAGGATAAAATAACATCGCTTTAATATCGCCAAATTCAAAGAATCGCGAACATATAGTTATAGTAAAATGATTCATGAACATGAAGTTATAGCTAAAGGATTCATTTGAAAATTAATTATAACTAATATCTTAGCAGATACAGCTGGGCACTAAAGGCGACTAATTCTAAATAAAAACAGGTATTCTACTTTTCAAACATGTTTGCTTGTTCGAGAAAAGAAGACATAATTTTATCTGTGAAGAATCAATTTTACTTGCGATACTTTAAAAAATTGTCAAAAAAATGCATTAATTTTCTCCTGTTTTTCATACTGTGGATCATCACAACCATACATTTATTTTATAGATGGAATCATGATTTTCAAGAACCAACCATTGACAAAATACAAGAGTTCATGGTGGACGAATTCTCATCGTGGGATGAATTAAAGCTCCGTGAAAAGCTGCCTCGGTCATCAAAATGGGAGCTGGAATTTCCATCTGAAGCCATCTTTTGCCCCCGGCACAAAAATCACACTTCACATTTAATGCTTTGTCGTTAAATTGCATGCCCGATACTTCTCCGGCATTGACAGGCATCGATTAATAGTAGAAGTACACGAAGAGCAATTGAACAAAGCTCACATACCTTCAACAATTCAGATGCTGGAGAAGTGTTGGGCATTCAATTCAGTGCCAAAACTAGATGTAGAAAATATAGCTATCGATGGGCATTTCTAATGGTAAAGATGGTGGCATTACTCTGCTCAGATAGAAATCAGGAATGTGATGAACCAAATAATGACTTAGCTAGAGACTAATTTGCATAAAAATTTATTTTTTTTAAAAAATTGACTGATCATTTAGACCAAATCTAACTAGTCATTTTTAGAAGAAACTTTGGATCTGCCATTTCGTAAATGTAGTGATATATCAAATTTTTTTTCACGTATCCTCAAAATCGATGTGAAATATGCCAATAAAAGCAATGTTTAGGTGAGCAAGAATATAAAACCAAGTGTTTCGCTTTCAACAAATCGAGTGTCAAATGTAATAGTGATAAAGTTTTGATATGACCATTAACTTGATTAATCTGAATCTTTCATATTGACTGAAACTGATATTGATGTTGATGTAACTGATGTATATTGATATTGATGTAACTGATGTATATTGATATTGATGTAACTGATGTATACTGATATTGATGTTGATGTAACTGATGT
>JAPMOQ010042275.1:607296-619894 GCA_026543055.1 Argiope trifasciata | reverse complement strand
TTGATGTAACTGATGTATACTGATATTGATGTTGATGTAACTGATGTATACTGATATTGATGTAATTGATGTATACTAAAATTAATGTTGATGTATACTGATATTGATGTAATTGATGTATACTGATATTAATGTTGATGTATACTGATATTGATGTAATTGATGTATACCAGTGCTCCGCAACCTTTTCTCACCTACGACGCACCTTATTTCTTTCTAGAATTCCGCGGCGCACCAGAAGCTAAAGTATATAGGTATTCATTGATACACAAACTTTACAATAAATGTTTGTTTTTTATTTGAAAGGTATACATACAAAAAACCGTAATATATTTATTTCTACGCAATCATAATAATTATTAATGTGATACCTGCGCTTGTTTCAATGAACACAAAAGTTTTATATTTGGCTCAATATTTAACACCGCGACCCGAAGTTCTTGGTCAAGATCTTTTAAGTATGACCACTTATCATTTTTAATTAATATAAGAGTTGAAAACTTTGCTCACATAAATATGTCGTCGAAAATGGAAGTAATGTTAAGATTGCTTTTTAGGAAATGTGAGGATATTCTTTTTTAACGTAAATCCAAAAAGCATCTAATGGAACTTCGGAGAAGTATAATTTTAAAGTCATGTCATTATTTAAATCTGTTCTCACCAGGGTACCATTGAATAATTATTTAGTTATAATAATTATTCTTTAGTATATTTAGAAAAATAGACATTATTATGAAAAAAAATTGTCATTGTGTATTAAATACATGATGAAAAATTGTAAAATGTCAAATACAATGTATTTGATCGCGGCACACCTGTATCTGGCTCATGGCACACCAGTGTGCCGAGGCACACCGGTGGCTGAGCACTGATGTATACTGATATTAATGTTGATGTAACTGATGTATACTGATATTGATGTAAGAACAAATATTTTTAAAAATAATATACAATGTGTTAATGATTGTAGGCTTCATATGACTATGATGTGTGTGTTGTAATGGAAAAACCAAGTACACAATTAGTATTCATATCCCTTTTAACGTCAAATATTAATTGAAAGCCAATTTTTATGCAATTATAAATTAACAATTTTTTGAATGGATGTTAAATGTCAAGTACTTGGATGAGTTCTAATGTCAGAACAAATATTTGTCTCCTGAAGTTCGATGTGATATGTATGTGGTTTCCAGATGAGCGTTGTATATGTTTTAATGTAGAATTAAGTATACAACATCTTCAGCAAGTTCAAATGTAGCTCTAAGGAAATTTTTATACTATTACTGTGTAAAAATTATAAAATAATAAAGAAAACAATGGAGCTTCTCTTTTCATTGCCTTTGTGATAAACGTTTCTGTGATTATGAAGTTAAAATTTTGTGATTTTAATAGAAACCTAAGTATAATCCAGTGTAATTATCAAGTCCAATGTAAAGTGTAATTAACTATTGTTTCATAACATTTCTGATGAAAAATAAATTATATAAAAGACAAATTCTTTCAGTGTGTATCAATTATTTACTAATAAATAATTTATTTACTATTGCATATAATATTTAAACCCATAAAAAATAAAAGCGTTGCTTTGATAATTTTCAAACTTTGGTTTAAGGTTAATTATCTGTCGTCATAGTTAAAAAATATGTCTTCGAATTTGACTATCAATTGATTTCTCGATGCTGCAAACTTTCTTATTAATGAACATTTACATGGATAATAAAAGGAAGAATAATTAGGAAATGTTAAATGCAGAATTTTAAATTATTCTCAATATGAAAATGATTCTAAAGAAGACTAACGTTTTGAAATAAATCAATGATGAAGAATAAGTAGTGATGATTAAGAGTTAGTTAAACGTAATTAGCTATTATATTAAAAATATTCTTTATAATATTCTGGCAGTTTTATTAACTTTAATCTTATGTTGAAACAGCTTGAATATGTAACCGACAATAAGAACCGCAAAAAAAAAGGCATATTAAGAAAATTTGTTTTAAAGTCCAATTTTAAATTGAATTTAAATAAAAATTTATAATTATTGACTTCTAATTTCTATCACAAAATTACGAAAGAATTCTTGGAAAGAAATCTATTCAGCAGAACGCTTTTCATCCCACTGTCCGAGAACAGGCAAGTACGAAATATAAGGCGCTATTTAATATAAAGATTTAGAATTTGACGTATAGACCCATATTAAATCTAGAATAAAAACTGACAATTAATTTATGGTTTTATTTTCGAAGGCATGTAAACACCTCAATGTGATTAAATGAAATTTAATATGCGTTTCTACATCTAAAATGTAGTTTTTTTAATATAAAATTTTGAATCAAATGACCGTATCTGTTGCTTTGTGTCTTTGCAGGAATGTAAAAATGATGAATCACAAACAGAATAACTGGAAGGAATGAAATTTTGAGTTTCCTTCTAAAATTGTAATTCTAGCTAAATCTTGGTTTTGATAAGTTGAAGAGAAAGACGGCCAAAATGCACATTTACAATTCTTTATGTTTCTTTTAAACACAATGGTTTTGATATGCTAGATTTTGAAAAAAAAAAAAAAAAAAAACATTGAGTACTTGTTGTATGGAAAGATGGTTTCAGGGTGATGATAATTTATGAATAATTTTTTTAATATATTGTTTTGGTAGTAAGATGTATTTTGAAGATGAGTTCTGAATCCCAAGAAATGGCAATAAAGTCACAAAGAAATGAATTTCAAATTTATTTTTCTTGCAATAATGCTATGTATAAAACTTAATACATATATAAAACTTAATACTTTCTTTATATTTTTATAATCAGCAAAGACTTCTGGGAGTTTTTCTAATTAAATTTCAATGATTTAATTGATTCAAAAATTTTCCCAGGTGATTTCTTATGAGAACCGATATGCAAAATTTCAGGCATCTCAATATTAAATAAGATTTTAAGCAAAGAATTTTAACTTTAATTTTGTTTAATAAGTTAATACCGGCATTTTCAATGATATACTGCAAATTAATTGATAACTTTTTACTTATTTTAGACAAAATAAAAATGTGCATCTAATTTACTTTTATCCTTCTATTATTACTGGTAATAATATGAATAATAAAGTTAATTTTAAATGAAGCTGAAAGAATCTAGGTAAATAATAGGGAAATATACGATAAAATCGAAGAAAACATAAAAGTGATTAACGAGATATTTCCTATTGATTTTTTTCTAACTTTCTTGTTTAATACTGTGTACTTAGTCTTAAATTATCAAGCATTGAATCTATTCAATTAATGCTTTTGCATTATAGGATGTATTTTATAAATTATATAAAGCAATTAAAGTTACTTAATCATATTAAAGAAACTTAAAAACAAACTTCAAATTCCAAGATAGATGAATTGGTTTTTAATCAATGTAAAAATAATTTATAACAAGAAAAAAAATTAAAAATCCTCGTGATTAAAAATACAAGTTAAAAAAGTCTTAAGATTATAGTAAGCCTTTTTGTAACGTAGAATAAAAGAGTGACAACATTTTGCTGAAAAATGATTTAAAATAAACTTTGGTTCCTATAACATATTCTCGACACCTATTTTTTATTGAGTGAAACGTTTTAAAATATTAAAAATTGCAACATTATGACAAAAATTTGTTTTTAAAAATTTGGAATTGTCTTCAAATCCTATAAAATGCTGGAGAATATTTATAAGTTGAGAAAAGTTTTGGATGTTTCTGTTTAATGATATTTCTTTTAACAAATAAAAAGACACAGGCACATAGTTTATTTCGAATTTCATAAAAAATATTTTTGAAGAATTGTTCTTATTTTTATGCAACATTTTTGAAATAATTTTCGGAATTATGGAAAGTATCCTTTTATCTAGATATTTTTATTAAAATTTATTGTAGTGCTGCCATCTATAATAATTGTTAGCAACTAATTTTCGTGCTGCCATCTATAGACTTTTAATAATAAAATAAGAAGACTGATTAAAACAGAATATCATATCAATAAATGATTTTAACAATTTGATCATTTTTTAAATTTTTCCGTCGCATAAGAACACACGAAATCATTTATGCCTGAAGTATAAATTACAAAAAGTGGAATGATTTAAATTATACATGTTTTCTCCAATGTCAAAAAAAAACTAGAAATTTATTGTACAAATTTATATGAAACAGGAATATTACTTTGGAATTTGTTGAATAAAAGGCAATTTTTATTCCAACTATGTAAGGGAGAATTCTTTTTTTCAACATCGTATAATTACAATTTATTATCGTTATTCCTTTAAGTGAATATTTCATTGAATAACTTGATGTAACATGTAAAGAATATTATGTTTCCTTGAAAAATAACTTAATGCATTTTGTGAAAATAAATTTATTTTACAAAAAATATTTAGGTTTTTAAAAGTTATTTCTTTAAAAACACCAAAATTATTATATTCATAAAATTGAATTTAAAATCCTTCTACAGCAATTGCATTTCACTTCCTAACTGTCCTTTTTGCAATTTCCTATTAACATTTTTGTTAAAAAAAGGAAATTTTCTAAATGCATCATTTCTGAATTAATTTACATTTTTCTTTTATAATCAGGCATTTCTAACTTTCATTAAATTTCGCATAACTCACTCACAAATGCGGGGAACAGCCGAGAAGAGAAAGGGAAAAACAAGTCTTGCATAAGTGACATTTTATATTTATATTTCTTCAATACTTCTAAGTGGTAAGTGAAAAAAAAACTATATAAATAAGATCGTTATTAGTTACTTCTCTTACAAAAATGTTATATATAGAACGTATGAAGAAAAGATACATTAAAATATAAAAGTGAAGTAATAATAAATTACACGGTATAAAATTCATTGTACCGAACATAAATTTCCGAACTGAACTTAAAAGATGATAAAAAAATGTGTGTTGTGTATTGTTTTTTCCGAAGAGGAAAATATTAAAAAATACTTTGAAAATATTTTATAAAACAAATATGTTTTCTAATATTTATGAGATACTTCACTTATTTTACTTTTAAAATATGTATATAGATTTGCAATGCACTGTTAAAGAGTAAATTTAATTTCTCTAAAAATTTTACGGTTTTGTAGATTTAAAATTTATTCTCACAAAGGAATGCTTCAAATCAGGGAATTAAAATTATTTATGTATTAAAGATTAAATACATAAATAACTTTTTTGGGAAAATCTTAATATGATTGTTAATTTATCACCATAAAGGAATACTTTAAATTAGTGAATTAAACTCATTAAAGATAAAATACATAAATAATTTTTTTGGAAAATCTTAACATGATTGCTAATTTATTCCCATAAAGGAATACTTTAAATTAGGGAATTAAACTCATTGAAGGTTAAATACATAAATAATTTTTTTTGGAAAATCTTAACATGATTGTTAGATACATAACTGATTCTGATTTTTTTTCTTTTATTCGCTAGGCTGTTTCTCAGTAATTTACTATTATATATTTGAATGAAATTCTAATATATTAGCTTTTTTCCTCATTTGAATTAATAAACATTGATGTTCCGTTCTCTTCCATCTAATAATTTTTAAATAGTTGAGTTAATTGTGATTTATGTCTATTTAGATGGCACTCAATTATTAAAATTTTCATCTTTCATTAATTTTTTTAATAATTATTACGGAATTCTAAATTTTTTGAAATTCTGTATCAGATGGAATAAATAACATAGAATAGGGGTTTTCTTAAATTAGTGAATTAAATTAGTAATGGATAAGTAAATTTTGTAAATATGAGAAATCTTACATATCATCAAGAAATCAAAAATAACAGAAATAAAAAAATTATAGCATCAGAGGTGAAAACGGGTTATAAAAATTTAATCCTTACATACTTGAAAAAATCTTGTTAAATAAAAAGCCATTTAATGGAATAATACAGAACCTTGTTAAATAGCGTCATGGAAATGGATTTTATGTCATCTAATAAACGGGATATATTTAATTCTAGAGTTAATGCTTTATTAGCAAATACACTGATGGAAAAAAAATCCCAACACTAGGAAGGAGCTGTGCTAGATAAACGAAATTCGGTAGACGTGTTTATACATCTGAAAGATGACGTCGATTCAAATTTCGAGCTACGCGCGTAAGTGTGGCGCTAGTAGCGACACTATGAACATGCAAAGGAGGTTTGCTTTAAATAAGCGCTGTAAGGTTCGTGATAGTTATTTACAGTTGAGATTTGACGTAGTGGGTTAATGTTAGTCAAGGATGCCTCTGAGAAGACGAAGAAGCCATTATTAACTGCTCACTGAGTTTGAACGAGGTCGTGTTGTAGGGCTACGAGAAGGTGGGTTTTCTTTCCGCGATATTGCTGAAAGACTTGGCAGGAATGTATCCACTGTGCATGAGTATTGGCGGCAGTGATCAAGGGAAAGTACTGCCTCAAGAAGACCAGGTTCCGGGCGGCCACCTAGTACTACTGAGAGGGAAGACTGTCGTATTCGGCGTATGGCTGTGACTAATCGTACTGCGTCTGCAGCTGAAATTCGAGCTGTAGTTGGCACCACAGTGACACAATGAACTGTTACAAATCGGTTACTTGAAGGACAGCTCCGAGCCAGACGCCCTGTACAGTGCATTCCACTGACTCCAAACCACTGCCGTTTGTGACGTGAGTGGTGTCAAGCTAGAGCTCATTGGAGGACGGAGTGGAGATCTGTTGTGTTTTCTGATGAAAGCCGGTTCTGCCTTGGTTGCAGTGATAGCCGTTTGTTGGTTAGAAGGAGGTCAGGTGAACGCCTGCTAGTGACCTGTCTGCGGCCTAGACACGTAGGGCCTGATCCTGGAGTATGGTTAGGGGAGCAATTTCGTATGACAGCAGGAGCACTCTCGTGGTTATCCCACGCACCCTGACTGCAAATTTGTATGTCAGTCTAGTGATACAACCTGTTGTACTGCCGTTCATGAACAGCATTCAAGGGGGTGTTTTCCAACAGGATAACGGTAGCCCTTATACCACTGTTGTAACCCAACATGCTCTACAGAGTGTCGACATGTTGCCTTGGCCTGCTCGATCTTCAGATCTTCCTCCAATCGAGCACGTATGGGACATCATTGGACGACAACTCTAGCGTCATCCACAACCAGCATTAACCGTCCCTGCATTGACCGCCAAGTGCAACAGGCATGGAACTCCATCCCACAAACTGATATCCGACACCTGTACGACACAATGCATGCACGTTTGCATGCTTGCATTCAAAATTCTGGCGGTTTCACCGGTTACTAATGTACCAACATTTCACATTTGAAATGGCTCTTCTCGCCAGTGGCTCTACCTGTGATCTTGAAACTTTAATCAATTAAATATGTTACCTAGACAAATGTATTCCTAAAATTTCATTACTGTACAATAATTTTTTCTTGGCGTTGGGATTTTTTTTTCCATCAGTGTAAATCCTTTTTGTTGTTTTGGATTGAAAATTAAGAGATCATTCAAATACCTTGATAAACTGCAGTTTAAAATTTTCTATTGGAATTTTAAATTATATTACATTATATTTTAGTTTAAAAACAGTTACATTATAATCAGTCTAAAAATATGTCAACAAAACAAAGGATTTTCAATGAAAACTTTTGAATTAACATTAGTTAATTTTATTTCTATTATAAACATAACATGTTGCAGGCTAACTAATATTTAAGTATAAACTATTTACTAGGAATTAAATAGGAAAATAAGGATATCAAATTTATAAAAGGAATTCTCTGTTTTATGAATATATGAAAGCTGCAATGAAATATTTATAAAATATTTGTTCTCTTATTTAGAAAAGTATTTTCAATGTTCATATATTTTACATGAAAACAAATTGTAAAAAAAAAATAAAACTTATTATTTACAAAAATATTCAAATAAGCAGTTACATTTTTATATACAAATATTTTAAAATTTTTAAAAAGAGCCTTGCTGTATTGAAAAATATAAGTGAGAAATCAAAACGCATGTTCATTTTCCATCTTAAAAATGAAACACAATGAATAAAGATACAAAGCAACAAATTTTATATTTTATTTTACAATAGATGTCATGTTTATTATTCATTGGCAATCCATTGGGGAAAAACAATTGTTTATAATATTTCTGCAATCTCTTTTCTTTGTTATGGTTATGGTCGAATTATTTCTGTTTGAATTTTTTTTAAAGAATCTGTATTTTTAAAAGAGGCTTCCTTTTTTGTATTATTTTATATGTATTTTTTGTATTTTGTATTATTTGATATGTTTAATGCATTTTGCATTTAAATTTTTTGCATTGCGTAAATAAAATGATTGCTAGAAAATTGTGATTAATAATATTAAAAAAAGATAAGTATCAAAATCGATGGTTAATAAAAAAAATCATTACTTTTTTATTTAATTCCTTTTGCTTCTATTTTTTCCTGCTTTGTACTCTTTTTTTTCAGATATGTCAGATGTTGATAATCGTATTTAAAGAAAAAATAACAAAATGTTTTCAATAAAATAGCTTTGTATATTCTTTCATTCTGCATTTAATTTTAATAGTGCTTTATTTCAGACTAGAAATCGTTAAGGAAATAAAAATACGTTAACATTTTTTAGGAATTTTAATATATTTTCATTATTATTTTCAGATATTTTATTAGAATTCTGTAGAAAAATATCTAAAAGTTCGCTCTTTAAAAAATGTAAATCGATATAAAATTACTAATTGTAATATTTTCGTATGATTCTCAGTTTTTAATGATGTTTTGAATTGAATGTTTTTGTCTTAAAATTCACAAGAAGTTTAAAAAAAAAACATGTACTTGAGCTTAGCAACAGAATCTGCAGTTTAACATCAATTTTGTATTACAAATGTAGCTATTCTTTTGGAAGAAACCTGTCAAATGCAATTACTTAAAAAAACCACGAAAAAAAAAACTCGTATTAAATCATAAAGTAACGTGAAGTTGAGATGATATAGCACAAGCGAAGATTTGTTTTTAATGACATGTTGGCGTCACATGAGTTGCCTCAGAGTCATATTTGATTCATTACTTATATACGTAAATTCCCTTGGGGAGGGACTGAAAACCGAAAAGCATAATTAATTCTGAGGACTTTTGTTATGTGTTTTATTTATGTTTTTACTAATATATAATAAAAATAAAGATGAGTGTGTATGTGTTGCGTTCTTCAGGCTGAACCATTTGTTTTACAACTTCTCAACTTAGCATATACATACCTTAGATAGTGAGAATATGTACATGGGAACGATGTATTTGAAGTTTAATTAGAAATGTGAGTAAAATTTTGACTTTTCCATGCAAAAACATTCGAAAATATTGAAGTATAAAATTGAAAGAAAATTTAACAAATAGTCTTTTTTAATGACATAAACTCAATAGACATGGGAATTTTTGAAAAGTTTGGTAATTTTTAAAAAGATGTTTGTTAACATAATTTTCAACAATAGACTCCGTTGTTTCCTGAAGACAACCTGTTTTCACTGTAGCATAAAATATTTAATTTCGTATTTTTTATATTATTAAAGTAAAAAAATAAGGATTTTGTTTAAGGTGTATATACACAGTAGAAACTTCAAAAATAGTTCAAAATATCGAATATTTTTTATTGCTTCAAAGTGTTCTCTTAGCCTCTAGCTTTCAAACGATACCAAAATAGTGTCTGGCAGAGGTGGCTTGGTGGTAAAGTCTCGGCTTCGGAATCGGAGGGTTTCAGGTTTGAGGCCCGAATCGGAAGAAGAACCGTCGTGTAAGCGGGTCTGGTGCACGTTTAATCAGTCGGGGCCGAACGCCCTCCCGTTGGTGTGGAATGGAAGCTTGGAGAGGGGGGTGACAGTTCAGGTGCCGGCCTCCTCATATGGATGTAGTTCAAAACTACGCTATCAAAAATTTCCGTTCCAAAATAGAACTAGAGTTGCTTAAAAACGAGATATTAATATAACAAAACAAAGCAAAGATAGTGTCAATATTCGGAATATTTCTCCGGTTATAAGGATATTTTTTTCTTGAGGTGCTTTCTCTAAACACACTAGTTTCTTTTTTTAAGCTATTTTTTTTATGAAGAAAGACATTTTTCGTGTTTCTTCATTCAAACAATCCTGACAACAAGAAATTAGAGAAATACAATTATGTAGATACATGTAAATAATTTGTATGAAACAGTGGACGTTTTGGGCTTTAATCAAAGTTATATTTATAGAGATAAATTTTTAATATTTATTTAAAATGAAAATTAAGAAAAAAATCTCACTTTTTCTATTTATCGTTGATGAAAAATGTGTTAAAAACTATACATTTTTAAAACTTGTTTGTGGCAGACAACATGAAGTCTAATATTAGACATAATTTCCAGCTAGAATTATGTATCTGAACAAATTAGAATTTAAGATATCATGTTCCAGAAATATGCTAATTATTTCATTAAATATTAATTAAGTAATTACTAATGTGTGTAATATGTTTTTTTTTCTCACTGAAAGGGGTTTAAACATTCATTAATGATCTACTGTGAAAAACTGGAGTTTTAAAGTTTAAATTTAAAAAAAAATGTTCTATTGTGTACGTACATTTTAATATCTGTGAATTTTGTTAAATGTATAAAAAATGGTTATACTTCCTATTATAGTTATGGGTACAGTAACATTTCAGATGACCATAAAAGAACATGTGGAAAAATTTTGTTCATATTTTTTTCTTTTACAAAATGCAATTATTAATTGAAAGAGACTTTAAATATCTTAAAGGAACAAACAATAACAATAAAAAACGGAATCCAGATTAGATACCATTTCGTAGTATACCACATTGTGTTTTTAGAGGTTTGATTTTCTTTGTTACTTGTTGTATTTTACTTAAAAATTCGATTAGGAGTAGAAAACTTTTGAAATCAAGTGATTCTCACAAAATATAAATTTCATAATTAAAAAAAATATTCTTATTATGATTAGATTTTATTGTTCATTAAAACTTCCTCGTTTACATAGAGTTTCCTTGCCCTAGGTCATTAAAATAAACAATTGTAGTAACAAAAAAAAATTCTGAAGAATTAGAATTCTTTCGAAATTTAAATTTCAAAATCTCTTAAAAATGTCGAGAATATTTTATTATTTGCTTGTCTTAAATATATTTCTCAAAATATACTAAAGTCTAATTCTGACATTGTGAAAAGTAATGATAATTTTATTGATTTTTTTCTGTTCTGATTTAAGGGATATCTTACCAATTTATTTTGAAATTAAATTATTTGCTCTACTTTTATTAAATGATCTTTCTTTGCTTTAATAATGAACTGATTTGCTATCATGGCAAATACAAGATAATTATTTAATAAAGAGATAACTACAATATAGGATGTACACCTCAACAAATTCAATTCTTCTTTAAAGATTTGAGTAAGATTTTTTTTCCGATATGAAGTAGGGCATTTTTTTCTTTCTTTGACTTGATGTTTTTTTAATGTAAAATAAACTATTAAGTATACCGTTTTTTAGTCATTCAAGTGATAAATATACATTTCCTTTTATTTACAAGCGTTTTTTTAGAAGAAAAAAATAATTTGATTCTTATTTAATGAGATTTTTTTTGTGCGATATTTTATTTAAAGATTTTTTTTATGATAATAAGAGTAATGGGAAATCAAATGCAAAAATTAAAAAAAAATAATATGTATGAAATTATATTAATTTTAGAATAAAGTAAAATTATTTTTCATTTTAGTGTCAATTAATTATTGGTGTAAATATCTAAAATAGAGTAAAGCATTGTTTTATGGAAGTGTGATTAAATTTTTACTCTAATTTTTACAAACTTTTACTTCCCTTTCTAATTTTTACTTTAGTACTTACTTTCCTTTCTAATTTTTATTTTGTACTTACTTTCCTTTCTAATATTTACTTTGTACTGATTTTTCTTTCTAATTTTTACTTTCCTTCGCATTGAATTTATTAATTACAGTAAAACACAAATTCGAAGAGGTTTTCTCTAACTCCGCACATCTCATGATACGTATGAGGGTGTGAAGAGATATGTCTGCACAATATATTGCTGATCAACCTGTTTGGGATAATTGATACAAAATATATTTCAATCCTGGTTTTCAAGTCGAATGGACACATGTATGCAGGCGGGCGCACACATACACAAGGCTGATTAAAATGAATACGAATAAATTACATTAGAGCATACTAAAAAGACTCTAAACTTTAAGTACATATATTAAAAATAGAAATAAAAATCCTATTACTGAGCTAAAAGTTGATTAGAGCCAAAAACATTAACATAAAATAATTCCTTTGTTGTGAAATTAGTTATTAATGGTGTTTATTTTTTAAAGAATATCGGGGTACAAAACGTAATTATATTTGTCGATATTAATTTTATTGATAAAGTAACACATGAAGTAAAACAAAATTTTAATGAGGTACTCTATAACTCCAAACATCTCATAATGCATATGAGGGTGTCAAGAGATATCTCACTACAATATCTTGCGGATCAACCTGTTTGGAATAATTGATACAAAATATATTTCAATCTAGGTTCTCAACACACACACACACACACACACACACACACACACACACACACACACA
>JAPMOQ010042275.1:534147-607286 GCA_026543055.1 Argiope trifasciata | reverse complement strand
ACACACACACACACACACACACACACACACACACACACACACACACACACACACACACTCAAGACTGAATAAAATGAATACAAATAAATTACATTAGTGAGCATTAAAAAGTAGTCTAAACTTTAAGTACATGTATTAAAACTATAAATAAAAATCATTACAGTGTTAAAAGTTGATTTGAGCACGCAACTGAAAGTTTTAAAGGATGATCTTTAATTCCATCATAACAATTAAAAATTCTTCATCAAATCAAAACCGTAGCAAAGTGAATTAAGAAATAATATAAAAAATAAGATAAAAATTGTTCAACAATGAAATTGATATCCTTGAAAAGATAATTTTTGAATATTAAGTTAATACAAAAGCAACTCTTGTAAGATTATTGCTTTTTTAAATATGATTATTTTAGAATAAAGAACAACTAAACATAACCTAGTTCTCATCTGGCGGTGGCTAAGTCTATTTTTGTACTCAATTAAGCCTTCTATTTGAAGTCTATTTCATGATTTCTTTTACTACTTTCCTCTTACTGAACAGACATTTGGTGACAGGGCGATCACTCTCCCGAACATTTCTAATAATATTTCGGGGCTCCGTTAATAAGTCCCGAGAAACATTGAATTCCCTGTAGTTGTAAAAACGTTCAAAGAAGGAGTCTAAAATTCATGCGAAAGTTTGTTTGTATTTGATTATTACTATTCAACAATAAACAAGAGTGATTTCTTATCATTTTCGTTATTGTTTTTTTATATAAATAAATACTGCTAGTCAATGAATTCTGAGACGTCCACATTTCGAAGATTCAATCTCATGAAGGGGTGAGACACGGAACGAAGAGCGTGTTTCCGGTATTCAGCTTTGACCTTGGATTTTCCCCATTTCATGCTTTTTTATTTCACCCCCCCCTGTATTTGTTAGTGTTGTGTCATTTATGTCCGCATTTTATTTTAACTCAAAATTTTATATTGATATGGCTAGTTCAAGGGGTAAAAAAACTTTCAGGAGCGTCTCATAAAATTACTAGTCTTGATTGCTAAATATAAATATCTCCTCCTTTTATCCTTCCTTTCTCCCCTATTTTGATGAATTAAACCCATCCAAGCGCATGCGCAAAAGCATGGAGGGCTTTGCAATTCGTTGTCAAACAGTATCTATGACCATCCTATAGTCAACTTTCAAAGTCGTTAGTGTTTTTCAAAGTTTAAAATCATCTACAGATCTTATCTCTTGGAAGATTGTAACTTACACCAAAATGCATGCTGAATTCTTATTATAAGAACGCAATGAAACATAAAAAGTTTTTCGGAGCTTCTATTAATAAAGACAGCTCTTTAATTAATTGTAGAGTTGTCTTTAGTACACTTATGAAGTGTATTTTTAAAATATTTTATTATTATTATTTATTGTTATTAATATATTATAACTAAGTTTATAATAATCATTATTTATTAATGTTTTAGGATTATTAATTTTGTAATTACTATTTATTGCTTTTTATTAATTTGAATATGTTTTTTCAAATCATCATTAAATATTTGTCTACTAGTAAGTATTTTGTCGTTGAGTGACAGCGAAAGTTTTTGTTATTTGTTATTTTGAAAGAATTGAAAGGGTTTTTAAATGTTTCATTCAGATTTTATTTTCTTTAAATATAATGCTCAAACTTTATAAATATAGTTTTATTCACATTATTTTATCAATTATTGCTAAAATATATTTCTAACTAAAACTCAAGATCTGCGTTAAGCAAGCAAGCAACTTCAAAAAATATCCAATAGTAATAAATTCAAGTTCAAATTATATTTATTAAGTAATTACTTTGCCTTATATGACATCAATTATTTGTTGATTCATTATTATTTATTACTATTATCTATTTATCAATTTATTTAGTATTTATTGATCAATAATTTACCATTTATAACGTTTTGAAGAACGTTATGGTTGCTCAGAATTTAGTTACTTCGTATGTTTAAGTGTTTATTTCTTATTTGCAATGCTTTTTAGGCATTATCTTTTAATGCTTTCGAATAGATAAGATTACAGTTATTCTTTTCAAAGAAATCAGCTTTCAAAAAATTGATAATAGCTATTTTTTCAGGACCAAAAAAATTGCAGGAAGTTCTTTACAAAGATCCTTTAATTATGCTAATTTGTTTTTCCTTATCAGCTGGCTCCTGATGCGAATTGAATTGCTCTGTCATCATTCTGCGCTCTTATCATTAGAATAGCATCCAAACAATTAGGAGCTTTAAAGGTACTACTCGTTAAAGCCTCATTTGTTAAGAAGAAATCTGGGGATCATTACAGGAAGACCTTTAGAAAGAATGAAAGATTTCTTTAGCGAAGTTCAAAACGAAGTAAATGAAACTCCGGGACAAAGGTTATGTTTTATGGTCTATAAGTCTTTTAAGATAAATGAGAATTTGGTGATAAAGAAAACAAAACTCCAAGAATAGGATGTAGATTGAACGAAAGAGCTCAGTGAACCAAAATAAATAGTAACTAAAAGAAAATGAATGATTTCCCTGGCAGAATGAATGAATACGCTTCGAGGCAGAAAAACAATATTAAAAAAAATCCATCACCAAATAGATCATGCGACAGATACGGTTAAAAAGAACAAAAAGTTTTTTTTAATGACATAAACAATACAGAATAATAAAATAGTTAAAAAAAGAAGACAAAAAATGGCTTTAAAATGCTGGAGACAATAAAAATAGATCAATACATTAATAAAAATATGATTTAAATTGAGATAATTAACCCCATTTAAAAGCAATGTATCGCTCTTCCCAGCCTCATTGGGTTGGAATTCTATTACTTTGGATTGGTTTTATTTGTTCAGCAATTTGACTACCAGGTAGACTATTTACAATAGCTATGATTTTCTTTTTTATTGATATCCTTTCCATGTTCGAAATAATTGTGTGCATTATAAGATTTTGTTAATTTTTTTGTTGGTGACACAGTACCTCAAAATGTTTTTTTTTCAATTTTAATGCTTAAAATTATATTTTACTTTTATTTTACGCAAAATAGTACTTTAACTTTTAATAGTACTTCCGTAAAACAAATTTTAAAACAAATTTTGAGTTTTTTTAAAAACTTTAAAGCTTTTTTAAATATGAAGATTTTTCTCCAAATTTTTTTTCTAGGTAGTTATTAATATACTACATAAAACCTAGCATGGAGTTTTTCCTGCCGTCAGAAGTTAATTTTTTATATTTTTTTTTTATGTTAAAAAAAAAGAAAATCTGAAAAATGCAGAATTTTGACTTTGTACATATTTTAAAGCTAAGTGTTATAAAACATATATTTCTGAACATTCATAAAAATTTCACATCTCTACCTCCATCTTTAAGAAAGACTTAGAGTTTCGAAATGCAGTATATAAACAAAAAACGAACATGGTGAAAAATGCATTTAAAGTTTTTATTCATCTAAATCTTAATATAAATTCCATCCAATTTGCCTGTAACTTTTACAAAATGGGATTCAAGTTAATCTCAATTGTTAAAAGTTAAAAAATGATGAAAATTTATGGAAACAAAATATTATACTTATGTATTGAAGATATATAAAGAAAAACTAACGAAAGATTAAACTTTCCTTAAATCTTAGCATAATACCTTTTAAAAATTAATACGCATATCAAAATTGATTAAATATATATTTCTGCTCTTCTGATTGCTATTTATATTTGCTGTTTCTGTTATTCTCCTTATTATTTATGCTATTCTGTTTTATCGATGCAATTGTAACTTTTGAGCATTTTCTCCAAATGGTAGTGTCTCATTGAAGTTTTGTAACATGCACCAAATACATCACTCTAATACCTCATTTGATGAAAGCCTTTGATAAATTGGCAATGTTTTTGTCCAAAGAGCTTCTTTTATACGTGTTTGAATCTAAAAAGCGGGTGTGACAGCATTGCTTACTTTCCTGTCATGGATAAAAAATTCTTCAATCACTTAATAAAAAATAAAGCTACGGATCTAAAACTTATGCAGGCACATTTAGAACGACACGATATATCATATGAGCCAATAAAAAATTTGGATCAGTTGATGATGTTTTCCGAGTTCTTAAAAATAATGATTACACAATTTTATTATATGAATGAATACGCCAGATAAATAAAATGCTTTAATAATAAAATATTTCAAAAAGGTTAAAAAAAAAACGAATTTGTCTTTGCTATATATTAATAGCAAGAAAAAAAACACAATTACAATAAATTAATACCCATAATAAATCAATACCTATATTAACCCTTTTACCTGTGTCGAGCAAAATGTTCGATATTCCAAGCAATTAATTTCTTAGAAAAATGTGGATATTAAAGAAATACCTTTAGATGAAATATTTCTACAATTAATCAATATAAATAAAAGACCGAAACAATTGAAAATTTTCAGTTTTTGTAAGTATTTAAAGATTTAATAAATTGAATTGTAGGTTGTCTTATCATTATTATGTGCGTCCAAAGAATTAGAATATTTCGATATCTAAAGCTTAAAAACTCATTTATTACATACAGAATGCTAATGTATTAACATTATAATATGGATTTTTTTTATTCCATGAAAATAAGGAACTCAATAACCAAGCTTTGTTAAATATAGATAATTCTTTGAACATATTCTGATTGTAGGTGAATAATATCTACAATAGTAGAAATAAGTTGGCTTTCCATTTTTTATTTACGTTACACATACCGTTGTGATAAGAGTTTTTCTAAAGCATATTTTCAAATCATCATATGTAGTTATTGAGGGTAACTTTTGTGGAGTCTTATGCAAAAACACGTAACATCATTGTTTTCATTGATTTCTTTTAAATCTTCTGAAAAAGATAATTTTAAAAACTTTTGCGAGTATCTCCTGAGATTCTGAAGTTTTATAAAAGAGTGACCTTATAAGAATAATAAACTCAAAATAAAATCCAGATTTTTGGTTTACCAGATTTCCTGCTACGTATTTGCCTTAAACTTATTTTGAATATTTAGAAAATTGGCAGGTGAGAGATAATATCAACACAGCTAGCAAGCATTTCCTTAATGTCATGGCATTCAGAATGTAAGTCTTTTATCTGTAAACATACTTTAATGTATTCCAAATTACAGATTCATACTGAATGTCTGCCAGGAAAACA
This sequence comes from Argiope trifasciata, assembly GCA_026543055.1. NCBI lineage: Eukaryota > Metazoa > Arthropoda > Arachnida > Araneae > Araneidae > Argiope > Argiope trifasciata. The sequence continues at coordinate 602,129 of JAPMOQ010042275.1, read as the reverse complement.
CAGGCAAGAAATATGTGATGATCCATATTACGTCAAGATTATATCAAAAGATCTCTAACATACAAGCGAAAAAAAAGCTTATTATTACATTATATTACTATGAAATAAAGGAGATGGCAGTAATTCATTAAAGCATTAGAGACTTATGAAGTAGTAGGTAAAGGTAGATGAAAATTCTGTAAAATCTCATTACATGAGATTTCAAAATAAATTAAAGAATGGAAAGGGGGGAGGGGAGGAAATGAGAACAGGAGGTTTCATAAAAAATTCGATGGAATAGAAGTGCTTTTGAATGGCGGATTTAAATCTTGAATCTGCAAATAGATTGCCAATGGTCTTAAAAGCATAAATCGTTAAATTAAGAAAGCTCATAAGAAAATAGATTAATTGTGATCTATAAACTATAAAGCAAGCATAATTGTAAAATTATTTTTAGCTTTTATTTTTACTTTTAAAACAATAATAATAGTTTAATATTTCTTTTCATCATATAGATATTTTTAAATGTTATTTTTTATAAGGTCTCTGCTGTAATGTTTATAGTACTATGCAATACAATTTTATTATAATAATTATACTAATTAATGAATATAATAACATAATTTTGTTTAGATCTTTGTTCAATAAATAATGAAGAGAAATGAAAGGGAGATTAGATTGAGTAATTTTTTCATCATTAAAATTGAACGATACTGTCTTTTCTTACTTAAAAAATTCTTTTATAGAAAAAGATCATAAAGAAATTTGGTCTAAGGGTTTCCTTAAATTATCTGATAGAATTCCATAATGCTAATTATATAGAAAAACAAATTAGCAGATGATTATGATAAAACATTTTTTCCTAGTTGTCTACAGAATGGAAGACAGATTAGTGTTATTAGTTCGATAAGAATATTATGGCACATTTCCCGGTTTTTGTTATTAATTCAATACGTTATTTAATTTGAAGGAGTTTAATAGAAGTTCTTTCAGGAGAGACTGATATATGTTGGAGATCTGTGCATCTAAAAAGTTCATGATGCTTTATAATTAAATCTATTGATAAGTAATTTTACTACAGTTTTAACAACCACAAGAGCAAAATCCATTAATATAGAATTTTTACTTTTTAAATATAACTTGGTTGTTATGATAAAATAATATGGCTTAATAAGAAGCAAATAAAAGAAATATACTACTCTATTTGAAAGTGAAATCCCATTTTAATCTGGTGTTTGAATTATATAATATAATTTAAAATAAATTTAGCATAAAATGAATATAATTCTGAACAATTGATATATAATATTGTTTAGAACTTGTAATTTTGCTTTCTCGCCCGAATAATGTCATCATAAGAAAGAATGATTTACAGTAATTTGTATTGAATGCTGCTGGATGTCACATTAGTGATCACATGGCTTAGCGACAAACTTGGCGACCATTTGGCAAGTTTGGCTACAAAATGGATAATTCTCGAAATTTCGAGTATATTGTCGTTACGTTCATTAGGAACCGAGATAAGACCAGATACATCCTGACTGACCCAGAAGCTTCTAGTCCCCCCCACCCGGGAACCATAAAAGGTTGGAACTCTCGAGTTGGGAGCAGTCCTTAAAAAGACTGAACAAATACAGAGTGGAAAACAGTATTTTGAGTCCTGAGCTATTCGGGTTTAGACGAAATCTCTCAACGGTTCTTTAACTTGTCAGGGCAGTTGAATACATCTCAGAAGGATTTGATAATAAACAAAAAACAGTAGCCGTCTTCCTTGACAATCAAAAGGCATTCGATCGCGTCTGGACAAATGGGTCTATTTTTAAGTTGATTGAGTATCATATTACAGGCTATTTGATTGAAATCCTTGAGGCTAATCTAACATTTCTTGTAAGAGTATGTCATATTACCGAACTCCGACCCGCCACTAAAGCATACAGATTAACCTCGCAAGAATAAATGACCGGACCTCCACTACAGCAACACTGGCTAGAACTATGGTTGAGTCCTAATGGCCATCACCTGCAAACAACCCTTCCCGTAGGGAGAACGTCCCGTCATCGATGGGAAGATCAGTGCCTTCACCTATTATTGTAACCACCGGATTGGTGAGATAAAACATCATACCGGAAACATCTCATCCTCAGTTCGAGGTGCTCTCCCTGGGGTTTCAGATAAGAGTAAATAAAACATGAATTTTCGGGCATTAAAAATATAAAAGCAGAAGTTCCACATTGTTCTAAACTAGGGCCGGTGCTATTCTCGCTTTACATTAACGACATACCCAAACAATTTAGCACCATGTCATGCTTGTACACAGACGGCCCAGCAATACTGGCCAAAAACAAAAATGCTAAATATGTTCAATTGCGGTTCATAGACGCCTACATAAATTGAAGATTGGTTTCTGTAATGAAATATAGAAATCAATGCCTCCAAAACAGAAACTGTAATGTTTCACAAGTCACCGATACAACTTGAATTTCCAAAACTCTTCTTGAAAAACAACCTCAGGAAGTCAAAGACTATTTGACTTCCTGAGTTATTTAGATTGCTGTAGAAAACACTTCAATTATGCTAGGGATAGATTCCGAACCTAGTCGCGTAAATTTCTCCCCCTAATAGGCCGGAACTAGGAAATACATAGGGATATGAAAATGCTTATTTTTACAGCCTATTTACGTCCAGTAATTACATACGCACATATAGATTGGAGCCATGCGGCAAAATGCAACCTTAAAATTTTTTAGCAACAACACAAACATATCCTAAAATTAATTTGTAAAACAAGACGTTTCATGAGATCTGCTGATGTATGCAATGTAATTAAATATAACAGCTTCACAGAAACAATTAAAAAACTTTCAATCAAATTTTACCATCATATGGACAATGATATAAATGAAGCAATAGAATAAATTAATTCTTATAACCCAAATAAAAAGGTTAAAAGACCTACAAACGTATTTCTCACAGAGTAAGTCCTCTATAGCTACACAGAGTTCTCATGTCTGGCATCACCCACAACCCAGAGAAAGCAATATGATTCACCCTTTGAAGACAATGGTGTAGCCTCAGCCGAAACATCTAAACTGTAAACAAGCTACTCTCTTTTGGTTCTCACATCTCGCAAGGTAGTCATTCACCTACTCTAACACCCTGCTGAAGGAAGGTCCCTCATTGGTCGATACCTTGCCCTCCCGCTCCCCTCCACCTTCATCGGGATTTGGAAGCCACGACAACGCTTTTTTGATGTCATTAAATTAACAGTTTAAGGCAATCATGCTGCTATGACCATCATTGACCAGGAAAATGCAGATAGCCTTGCTGCCCAAGGCGGGTGCTCCGTGAAACCATTAGTATTCAGTTGGGAGTAGTTCTGAACTGAAGAGTAGTGAGTTGGCAGCTAACGCGAGAAGAAACAGAAGAGAATTTCAGCCTTTTAGAGACCGTAGGAGCACTCCTAGGATCCTTTCTCCTACTGAATCCTGTCCGGCCACTTTGTGTGCTGTGGTCGTTGTCACTACTGTATTTCTATGTTTGGGCTACTGTCTACTGTAGAGTGCTGCTGTGCTGTCCTGTGTGATCATTTTGGCTGTAAATAAACGTCGTCGTTGTCTTCTACTTGTAGAGGATTGTATTGTGGTGTCGAGCCAATGTGGAAATTGAATTCCGCCAAAGATCCAACTCGTGACCTTACGGTTTGTAGCAGCGTAGACAATAGTGATCACCAATGTCCAGGGATTATTATTGGCTTATTAAGGTATCACCACAACACTCCCTCACCAGTGAGTCTGCTGACAGTCAAATTAATTTAAAGCGTCAAGCGTTATGGCGAGAGTATCTGAGCTTTTGCGTCTAGTGAGTTTGATGACTTTGGTAGCTCCAAGTGTTATGGTGAGCAAAGTACACGTTTGCCGAGCAAAGCGTTTTGGGGAACAGGGAACGTATTCATAGTCCATGGTTACCAATGCGGCGAATTGAATTCCGTCAATAATCGAACGCGCGACCTTACTATTTGAAGCCGCGTAGCATATCCACAGCTCAAATGTGATCAACAATGTCCAGTGGCTGTCACTGGCTTATTAAGACACCACCACACTGTTCATTGTGTTTATCTCACACCTTACACCTGCAACACGAAACAAACCCGCTCTGGTGAAATTCCGTAGCAGCATTTAAGAATTACACACACACACGCACACACACACACACACACACACACACACACACACACACACACACACACACACACACACACACACACACACACTATCCTTCTCAATAATAAATCAATAAAAATGAATGATGGACATAAACAGAATTGTATTAAAGTCTAAAATTTAATCTACTAGAATTTTCCATACACTCACATTTATTTATATGTCAAAGAACTTTAATATACTTTATGAGAACCTAATTTATAATCTAAGCATCATAAAGACTTTTTGCAATTTTATTTTAAATAATATCCCGATTTCCCATTTAATTTATGTTTGATAATCAACCATAACAAAAATATCTAACTAAACATATATTTCTTTTATATTTTTAAATGTTATGTTTCATTACTAATTAATTTCTATCAAAAATAATAATTTATCTCTCTAAGTAATCACATAAGTGCGTTTTAATTCTATAAAAATTTTCCATCTTAATAACTTCTATTTTAAAACCTCAAAACCTAATTCTAAATACTTTGATTGAAATTTTGAACTATTTTGAAAGTAAAGCAATACTTAAAAACATTTATAAAATAAAATCCCAAAATAATTAATGGATTAATGTTTTTGGAATAATAATATAAATAGTATTTTCTTATCAGAATATTTAATCTCTTAATGGAATTTTTAAAAATTATTTTAGGTTATATTAATCGTTATTTTAGCATATTTGTTTAGAAGAGAGATAAAAATTATCTTTAATTCTAAAGTAAACTCTTGTGTAAAATCAAGCTTTGAATGAAAAAGGCAGAGTTTTTTTTCTTTCTTTATACATGAAATATTTTAATGAATTATTTACTTTTATTTCGGAATTTATAATTAACGTTAGTATAATAAAAATTTAAGAAGGCGTGTTTATTTCTTTTTATGTTGTTACTATTTGCTTTAATTTCATTAGTCCCTGTTATATCTTATTTTCTTACCAGATGAAATAACATCTTCAACAATGATTTCATTAATGTCGGCTACTTTATAAAAAGATTATTTAAAAAAAGATTAATTATTCTAAATGCATTGTATGCAACTTTAAACTAAGATAAATTCGTGATATAATTAGATTTCATTATGAACTCTGTTACGTGAATGATAAAGGAAATATCAGAATGGTCTCTAGGGAAGAATACAAATTTTTTAAATTCATTTCATTGCTAAACGATTATTTAAATGTCCATTGAAGTTTTTCAATAACATTGTTTCATTACTTACATGTCTGATAAATTCAAATCAGAAAAATAAAGAAATAATATTAAAATATGAAACGGTTGTTCAAACAATAATGTAAATTGTACTTTTTAAAACGGCTTATATTACGCTTTCGATGACAAATCAAGCTTTGAGCTTATTTATGTAATTCATTAAATTATTTTCCACTTTTAATTAATTTCACTTTAGACAGTTTCTTGTTTTTTTTAATACACTAAGAAAAATTCGTGGGGCTAAACTCTTACTGTCGTAAATATTTTGATTCAATTAAACTTTTTCTTTTTTTTTCTCTGATAACTACAACAAAATATAAATATATCACTCAGGGTTTTCTAATAGTTCAAATGGCGCTTTATTAACTTGCAATTGTATAAAAAGTACAATAAGTGATAGTTAATTCCTTTACATAAAGTATGTTTAGAGAATTAATTTGAATAAAAGTATTCTACATATTTTGATTAAAAAATAAACATTTGAATGAAATCAGGATTTGAAGAAAAAAACTATTTTTGTATTTCTTTATGTTTATGCAACAAACAAAGACTAAACGTACTGAAAAAAAATCTCTTTGTAATGATATATATGTTACAATAAAAACCTCAAATCCATCAAAACGCGAATTAGATAAGTAAAATGCGTTTTATGGAGAGACAGTGAGAACGCGAATTACATCGCTAAGGAGAAATGTATTCTCTAGTTATTTTCGGTTTTGACAAGTTAAACCTTTAGATTTCTTATTGATGACATTTCCGAAAGAAAGTGCAGTTGACCAATTTTATTCTTGTTCGAACGTGTTTGTGAGGGGTGAATTATTTACAATTAGTAAAAAAAAATGTGAATGCTTTTAACGTGAGAAAGTGAAAAAACCGATTTCTTGAACAATTACAAATGTTGCAGAAAAAACGGTAAAATTTGAATGTGATGACACGTGATGAATACAACACTCTGTTATCTGAGGTTGAAGAAGCAAAATCTGCTTTTAGCAAGACCTCTGTTCAGTACCGCAGATTCAAAATGTTTGGCATTCTTGAAATCAGTAGAATAAAAAAGTCGATTTCTTCAAATGAAGCCATCAAATATTATTTGACAGTTGAAATTTTTTTTGATGACATCGAAAGTTCACATATGGCCATAAGAAACGGTGGTAGAGACAGACTTAAAGCTAAAACTTAAAAAAAAAAAGACTAACCTAATCTATGGTTTTGATGATGCAAAATTGTGTATCAATGTGTGAAACTTGTCAATAGAAAAGGAAAGGTTTGATTTCTAAATCTATTATTCACTTAGAAATGAATAGTCACTGCTAAGTGGATTTGATTGACATATAATCCCAGGCAGATAATGAATTTAAGTTTATTATGGTTTACCAGGACCATTTAACAAAATTTGTCTTACCACGTACATTTCAGAGCGAAAGAACGGAAGAGGTTGCTTTGAAAGTTATTGACATCTTTTTGATATGATATTTGAGGCACCTTGTATACTGCAATCTGCACTACTAAAACCTGTATACTGCAATCTGCAAAACTATTAAAACTCTATTTAAATTATTAAATAATAAAAATAAATTAAATTAAGGAATTACTATTAAAAACTGTATTAACATTGAGTGTCATCCACTACAAGTGTAAAACTGTATTTGAACTCGAGTGGATGAATAAAGAATATTTTATTAACGATTGAAAACTTGAACAAGATAAAATATATATCTTATATTAATATGCAGAAATTTAATGTTTACAGAAGTTATAAAATTATAAAATTAACTAATTAAATAAATGATAAACTATTCGACTAGTCTAATTGCATTTTGTTTCCCGTGTGATCAACTCTCGGCATAAATCTGAATTTTTTTCAAGATTGAATAATATTTATACTAACAAGATGTAAATTAAAATCAAGTAATTAAAAGAATTCCGTGTTCTGAAGCAGTTATAAAAGTTATATTTGCAAAGTTATTTTTATTTAACATGTTTAATAAGTGCTATTTGAAATAAAAAAAAAATTCCATCTGATTTTAAAATAGCTATTTTTTTAAAAAAATTTGAAAGTAAATCACATTTGACCAAAAGCAAAATCGTTTTAATGTCATTTGCTTTAAGTTAGCATTTCGAATTCCAATGAGAGTTGAATTGCATATTTCTGATTAATTACATTGTAATAAAAATTGATTATTAGCTTTTATTATATTTGAAATAAAGAATTATAAATTTAAGATTTAAAATTCATGATAATTAAATAAAAATAATTTGACTATAACATTAACATTATTATTATAATTTTTTTATTATTAAATGATTGTTTAATGCATTAGGGAAACAAATGGTAGTGGGAGGATTGAGGAGGGGAGAGAGAACCACAGACAGGCTATTCCGATTCGCTGGAAACCATATGGAAAAATTCGAATGACCGGATCCCTGCAAATGCAGCGCTGTTGGGAACCGTGGGAAGGGCTATCACCGACCACGGCTCAAATCTTCCCTTGGGAAGCACGTTTCGTCATTGATGGGAGGATGTTGTTAGTGGGCTTACATCTCATGCTAATTGAGAAAGCCAGAGAAGTCTCGAGGAAGAATGGTACAGGAAAATTGTATTGAATAATCTTTCACGCCACAAGATCTACTCAATAGCAAACCATATTCACTAATACCAAGACCTCTTCAAGACTATACAATAGCTGAGACCAAATTGCCAATCAAAATAAACTGAAATTATAACTTCAAAAGTCCCTTAAAATGCCAGTTCTCAAGAAGGAAAACAAAAATCACAGGACCCAGATGGACGCTACAGATTTCTGACTCCACAGTGATTGTTTATTTGTTGATACAAGTCACACAGATGTTCTCAATGCAATTTATCAATCTTTTCTAGTTAGTCAGTATTCTCCTTTCCCTGTAAGTTCAACCCATAGTCATCATTTGTTTATGGTATGTTCAAAGGAAATTTTTTGAAAAATTGGATTTTTTCAAACACCATTTAAAATTATAGTTTTTAGTTTTATTTTCGATTACTATGCAAAATACTATAAATACACAAAATTATTTGAAAATAATATATTTTGAGAAATAGGAAAATGTGTAGTAAATTTTAATAAAATTAAACCAGTTAATACTTTTTACAAAATTGTAATGCAGAAATCTTATTTTTCTTTGCACAAAAGTTATAGAATATAACGATGAATGTCATGAACCAAAATCTAGGAAAAAGTTTGACGTGCAAAGAAGTTATGGGTAAAATTATCCGTATATACGCATTGTTTTCGTAAATTTGCAACTTAATTTTTCTAAAAACACCTATAAATGAAAAAGTAGTTCACCAACAATAAAACTTTTTGTTCATTTCATTGCCCATATTATTTAAAACGATTGCTGAAATGTTTATGTAAATATCGCTATCAGTTTTTGAGATATACTATTAAGGGTGCATAATTTTTCTGAAAATGAAAGTTTTGAGAAAATTGAAGACACATTTTAGCTGAAAAAAATATGTGACCCTGGATGATAGGTCAGGCCTTCCTTTTCGCAGAAAAGATAAACTATTTTGGAAAGAGGAAAGTCTGAACTACAAGAAATAACAATAATAATTAAAAAAAAAACATTCGCCCATTTGTTCGATAGTCAGTGTTTTTAACGTAGTCGGATACGTTAAGTATTCTTGTTTCTTCCATCTACTTATTATTTCACCAAAAATTGAACACAGTCGTGTAGGATTTGGCACCAATGGGATTCTCTCTGGCGATATCTGGATGTCTTGTTGTCTTCTTCTTTCTTAAATTTTTTTCTTTCTGTTTTTCCCTTTCTTCCATTCTGTGTCCACCCAACTGGTTAGATAACTTAGTGTTATAGGCTCCAGGGGCACAGGATGGCGTTATGTTATGTAAGTGGGCTTACAGCACAATGGAGCCTCAGGCCTCACAATCTGTAAATCTAATAGAGTGAACTTTGTTACTATCGGAAATATCAAATTGGGTTAGAATATGCACTAATTATTTTAAGAGTTTGTCAAAATTGTTTACTGTTTATACTATCTATTGGAAACAGTAAATAAGGGGAAGAGCCATGTTCCCACATTTTTGTGTACCAACAAAGGCGGCGAGAGCCAATCATCATGCCGGAAGTTTCTCATCCTCAAGTACGAAGTGTCACCTTCCCTGTTGTACTGGGTAGTACCTGCCCGGTACTAGTATTTGTAGTACCTACAAATAACTGACCTCCGACGCGCTCTGAGGCATACTGATAAAACCTCGCAAGACTGAATGACCGGAACGCAGCAACAGTAACACTGGCGGGATGTGTGGTAGAATCCTAATGGCCATCACGGGCCACGGTACAACCCTCACCGTAGGGAATACATTCCGTCATCGATGGGAAGGTCAGTGTCCCCACCTATTATTGTACTCACCAGGTTATTATTGCACCCAACCGACTTAATCCAACCACCATACCGGAAGCATTTCATCCTCATTTCTAGGTGCTCCCTGGAGGGGAGTGAGGTAAAGAAAATGGGAGGTGAAACATAGGAAGAAATTACGCTAATGTAATGAAAGCTGTCTGTAAATCAAAGGAGCAAACAATGAAAAAAATGCTCATCTCAGAATATCCGAATGCGAATTTAGGCATGGAGATATAAAGATACTAAAATAATTCCTCTTTACATTGAGTTTTTAAAAGATACCATTGCAAAAAACAAAACAAGGAAAAAAAAAGATACTGTGTAAGAAGTTATAAAGAAAACATTTACAGAAGTTCAATTTAAATCCAATAAAAAAAATAGCTTTCTGTATAATAAGGAAGTAACAACAATTTAACAGAAGTTTGATTAAAGTTGAGGTAATTAACTCTATTTAAAAGCAATTTATCTCGTTTTCCAATCTCCGACTTACAATTTTGTTGTTTCGTCGTAGCTTGCTCGATAGATAAACTATTCGATAATTAGCTGGAAGTTTTTTTAAATAAAGATACAATGATTCGGATATCGACATTTTGTCTTTAAAGTTTTCTTTTTCTGATTTGAATTAATTATTAGCTTTATGAAATAAATTTATTTAAGTTGAACAAAAATGATAATTTGATTTTTTTAAAACTGAAATTGGAAGAATTAATTAAGCTTCATTATAAATTAAACTTTATGCATTTTCCTTTCAGATTATACTGACTCCTTTTTTATTTTCTTGTACATGAAGCGGACAAATTAGTGTAATTGTCAAAATATTTCAAAATTTACGTATTTTTTTTAAATGAATCTTCATATTTCATATCTTAGTTCGAAAAACACATTTTTGAATGAAGGATGAATATCAATGGAGACGATAATTCAAAAACACCTTGACCTATAGAGATAACTTTTGTATCTGGTTTTTCTCTAAATATGTATATGTCTGCTAAATTCCGAATTAAGAAGAACGAAAACTATAAAATAAGCTTAGTTTAGTTACATTAAAGTCCCGTTGTAAAGCAACACTAGGGCTGTTTTGGGGTGGACCTCATTATTTTGACTATGGTCAGATGACGAGGATGACGCCTGAATTGGCACCCTGTCACCCACACTAGTTTGGCCTGACAGATTTAATGTGCAAGTGACCCCCTCACACGACGGTTTTTCTGTGAAACCGAGTCTAGAACCTGAAACCCATCGGCTCCGAAGCCGAGACCTTAAAACCAGGCCACAGCGGCTCAACTATAAAATAAATGAAATGACACATGAAGTTTGTCTCTATTTAGTTACCTGTGTAGAAGTAAATGTGATAACTACAGTATGCAAAGAGCTAGATAGATAAAATTTGGTACACAGATTTAGCTTCTGCTGATTTGTTTCAAATTTTGTGCTGAATCCGAGTGTACAACGCTTGCGGATTGTGTACACCAAGTGTACACCCTCTTGTGGATTTCTGGACTCCTTTGATGCCTGTGGATTCTATCGAAAATTGTCAGAAAAAAGGGCAGGCATCAAATTAACCCAGAAAGCATGGCTCGTCTGCAGATGGACAGGTCGTTGGAACCTGTCTTTAAATCGACTACTCACACCTGACCTGAGACATACAGAAAATTATGACTGATAGGACCAACATGGAACAACCATTTCCTACAGAAATAAATCTCGCCATAAGTGGGAGGAACTAACTTCCACATTTTTCTGTACCCTCCAAGGTAGCAAGAGCCAACCACTATGCCGGAAACTTCTCATTTTCAGTTGCTAGGTACCCCAGTACCTAGGTACCTCAGTTGCATAAGGCATGGTATACATTTTTAGTAATGAAAGATTATTATTAATTTTGTTAGCAAGTCATACAATTTTTACCTGCTTTATCGTTAAAGCAAATATTTAAACCAATGAAATTTGGTGTTTAATTTTGTCACTAAATTTGGAGTTTTGCGTCAAATGTTTCTTTTAATCATTCAAAGAAGTTAGACAAAGTTCGTATACGGTGATTTTCATTATTATAAGAAGCGCAAAGCACTCCGAAAATAAAAATCTGGCACTTGTAGCATATATAAAAAAACATTAAGAGGTTTGATGCATAAAATGGGGCGCGGTGGCCTGGTGGTAAGATCTCGGCTTCAGGTTCGATACTCTATTCCACCGAAGAACCTTCGTGTATGTGGGTCTGGTACACGTTAAACGTCAGAACCAAACGTCCTCCCGCTGGTGTGAAGTAAGGGGGTACCAGCTCAGGTGTCGTCTACGTCATCTGACCACGGCACAAAATTACGAGGTCCGTCCCAAAATAGTCCTAGTGTTGCTTTAAAAAAGGCACCTTAATATAACTAAACTAAACTAAAAATGCACGAAACTTCAACCAAAAAACTATTTTTGTAAGCAAACCAGTACTTATTTTTAGATTAAAAGATACTAAAGTTTAAGCCTCATTAGAATTTATGTTAAAACGTAGCTTATTCATATTAACTAAATCTTATTGATGAGAAATAATTGAAATTTCAAGGCTGCATTCTATAAAAGGGCAAGGGAAAGTTACCTAATTTTGTATTAGCCTTGTTAAAAACAGTGGTCAAATTTTGACGACATATCTTATTATTAAATGATAGCTTATAAATGCGTATCGTTTAATTTAGTCAATCAAAAAGTCATACATTTGGCTTTTTATCTGTTTTGAGATCATTTCTGTTTGCAACAAAATATTTTTCAATATTTTTCAAATATAAAACAGTTAAAGAATTGAATTAACATAACGAGTCTGTCGTCTTATTTTAAATTGATTATAGCACCTTTTTCAAAAAATCTTTGCAAAATTTCTAATTGAGAACATTTTTACTAACAATTTGGGTAGATAATAAATAATTGAAACTTCTAAATGATATTTGATGGAAGAAAACTATAAAAAAATTCTAAGCAGCATATTAATTTCGAATAATTGTATTTTATAGTTGTATTTATGATTATAAATGAATAAATAATAAGGCATACGAGAATTTATTACAGTATCTTTAATTAAGGCCAAAACAAAACCTACTTATAAGAAAGAAAATGGGTTTTATTTTCAAGTTTCAAGGAAACACATTTCATAATTGGAGCTGCTGAATTGCAACTTCATAAATAACATTTTGGTAATCATAATTCTAAAAATGACTATGATCGATGGTTGTAGAAAATTTGAAAATTACTTTGCAGAGTTTTGAAAACTGGCTTAAAAGGAAAAATAAATTTTTGATAAATTCAATATAAAATATATGAAATGACAGTAGGAAACATTTGTGATTAAATCACTGGAACGACAATCAATATTTAAGTTATTGAAAAGTGGATAAGGACTGGGATATAATATTTGCTAAAAATATTATATTTACTCTTTGGAATAAAGTAGAACAAAGCATTTTGTTGAAAATTTTATTTCACAGTTCTTTTGTGGGCAGATTTATATAATAGCTTAACATGTGGGAAATATTATTTTGAAAAGCATATCGTAATAGGCAGTAGGAAATTTCACCTCAATCCGTTATAAATATGTTATGCCGTGCCTAGAAATAAATTTTGAACTTTGAGCAAGGCCATGGAAACCACAAGTACTGAGAGTTTTATTTTCAGATCTCGTATATGAGCCTTTTTTTCTTCAATGTATTGAAGTGAAAAAAAAATATGTATTTTTGGGTTATCGCATTCAATTGCTTGCATGTATATGACCGGTAGAGGATCAACTGAAAGAAAGAGTTGGTTCTAAATTTGAAATAAATCTACATATCAAATGCTAAGTTTGTATACCAAATTTTTTTCATTCTAGGACTTTTCGTTTGAACGTCATCATTTCGTATCATCTTATTTGTATAGATAGAATATTTTTAATGGGTTTCTTTCAGAATTTTATAAAAAGTTTAGAAATATATTGAAATGAATTCAAACCTAATTTTATCTGTTTAACTAAAAGCGCTTTTGAGCTGCTGTACCCATAGACATAATTCCAAAAATTTGCTATCCTGATGAAAAAAATATGGAATTCTCAAAATTGCAAAATTTTTTGATGATTGCAATACTTTCTCTTACTATACTTCTCATACGGAAAAAACTTAATGTTAAAATAATTAAAATTGTGGCAATCGATATATTTTTTATAATATCTATTCAAAAACAATTTACTTATTTGTTAGCAGTCTGGAAAAATTTTAATCAAGAGGTGAAATTTTAGAATTTTTGCTCGCTTATTAGGTAAAATAATCGTATAAAATATAAAGATAATGACTATTTCAAGCTGTTCCGTTGTAAATGAAAAAGCTTGATTATATTAATAGTATGAAAAATAATATTTCCAGTCTTCTATCAATGGTTAATAACTCTTAGAATTCAGTATCTTTCAAATTTGGAAATGAAAATATGGAAAAGTAAACTAATATCAAGCATATTTGATCTCCGACAAATGATAAGCCTATGAAAAATTTTATGTCGTGCGGTGAGATTCGCCTATACATTAACATAATTAATTTGGACTCCATCTCACATCGGAACTAGCCAACTCCATGACATCAAAAAAAGGTTTTATTGAAACAAACATACACCTTCATAGCCAGAACACAACTGCCTTCTTTTATTCTTTTCGGATTCAAAATTCGTTTTCACAAAAATTATTCATAAAAGAATAACCAGGAGATTACAAAAGAAAGTGATTCATTCTTCCAGAACAAATAGTTCTTATTGCTTCTTAAAGAATGCCACTTTTCTGAGTTCTGATTGAAGACAAATCATTTACAAAAAAATACAATACTTCTTAACAAATTAAATATACATGGAATAATGAAAACTTTAAAAGAAACAAAAGTTGGTGTTGCCACCATTTTTTAAAATATAAATTTACACTAATAAATAAAGGAACAAAAATCATTCCGCAGTGGAGAATCGTCATATTTATATCTTTTTGGAATCTTATCAGTTTATCAAAGATAGTTTCAAATTTGTGTTTGTTTTGTTCAAAAACCAGGTTTTAATAAATTATATATATCAAAGTCTGTTAAAGGTGTTTTTACTACATTAATAATCGTATAAATAAATTCCTTTCAGATAATTTTATTAATTAAACTTGTTGTTTAAAATTACCTCATTACAGTGATGAATAATGCCCTCAGTGTTTCTGAATTTAAAGAAGAAAACTCATTTTTATTTTAATAAAGGGCATTATTTGCAGTTTTAAGCAGAACTTTGCTTTAAAAGCCTTCTCTTAACAAAGCAGAATATGCAAGAAAAGCGAAACAATTGAGTAATATCGACTTTCATAGAAAAATATGGAAGAATTAATGCTTAATAAGATTATCATTAATAAAATTTCCTCAAGTAATTGTTTCGAAAAGCCTGTCTTAAATAATCCAGATTCAGCTAATGCAAATTAAGATACAATTTTTAAGCTTTCCCGCTTTCTTTACGGAGTTCGTAAACTTTGGTAATTGCTTTTTTTCCCCCGCACAATGTAGGAAAAAAATCTTTTCTCAAAATAAAAGATAGAGCATGTATTAAATTCTATGCGAAGAGGAGCGATAGATTCCTAAAATGTTATTTATTTTGTATAAATTAGCCGGCGGTGTAAGATGAGAATTTCCAGATTCCTGTATATTAGGGGAATGAAAAATTGTTCTTTAATTAATTTGGATTGAAATAGCTTGTTCTTTAGTATCCTTATCTTCGAGGAACTTTTTTGTTCTAGTAAATAAGTTTTTCTAATATTCTTCAAATTAATGCTTGAAATTTTCATTTTTTTTCTCTGTGCTTTTTTTTGACTTGTTACATGTGTGTAAATATAAATATTGTAATTTGAACTTTCACTTATTTCCAGCAAAACTAGTTTTCTAATTTTATATAGTAATTTATTTTAGATGATACTATATTATCTAATAATTTCAAAAAATAATTAGCACTTAATTGATTGATATAGTTAAGTTTTGATTTCACCTACTTCTTCTGGCGCCACCTGGTTTTGAATTTGTGAAAAAGTGATTTCAAGATAAAAAAAGTTACATTAGTGAACATAAAAAAAAACTCAGAAATGAAAAAAAATTTATTACACTGCATAATTTTAGTTTTTAAAATCAGTTTCTACCGAATTTCTTGTTTGGAAGAATAAAATTCTTTATATGAACAGTACCTATTTTTAAAAGTATCTAAAATTTTTAATGTATAATAATGTGCATTGCAGATAATATTAAACTGTAACTGAATGTAAATGGGGAATGTAAAGATAATTTATTGGACTAATTATGATCTAATTGTCATTTTTATAAAACTCATAAAGAAAAATGTATTGGTTCTTTTAAGTTCAACATTATTCTTAACAAGGCGCAAAGCATAATAACTTAAAAAATTAACTGAAAACTTAAGATTCTATATTTTTTTTCTGCAATAAATTCATTGATTCCAATTCATTGGCACTAAATGCAATTTTTCTGCAAGACCAGTAAAGAGTTGATTCGTTATAAAATGTTTTACAATTGGTATATGACAGATAGTATCATATGAGATAAAAGTACTGATTGCCTTGTTCTAGATGAAAGTATTAATAGTCATACATGAGATAAAAGCTTGGATTGTTGAAATGATGATAATATGTATGAGATAAAATAGTTAATTGTCGTTCCTTATTTGAAAATATCGAGCGTATCCGAGTTGTTTTTGTATGACGCTCTTAAAAATATGATATTCGGCGCGTAGCTGCAGCCGAAAAAAAATGATATTTAAGTGCAATCAATTAATAATTTGGCAATATTTTATCGAAGTAGGATGAACGGTACGACAGTATATAAAATACAAACAAGCAAATATTCCTTTTTATATATTAGATTCGTGTATTCTTTTAGAAGTGTAAAACTTGTTGTCCTTTCAGAATGGTGATGAAAGAAACTATTTATTGTATCTCGTGATTCGTTTACTATTCGTTCAGAATTCTCAAGTTTCATGTTAGAAAATGTGTTTAAACATAGAAAATATATCTATACCATAAAATCGTTAATATAGCTGGAAAGATAATTTTTTAAAGTTAAGAAGGTGCAAAATTACTTGTATCGCAATATTTTTGGTAGTTACTGCAAAAAACGCTAAAATTCAACAAGAATTTGAAATCCCCAGGGTGAGACTCTCCAAAATTTCTCGCATAATCTGTAATAAATCTGTTACCACTGAGAATGACTTGAATGTCATTTGCGTACAGTAGCAACAAAATATCAACCCTTTATTTGGATTTAGCCTTCCTACAGAATATATTCTCTCCTCGACGAGTTATTTGGAGATTAATCCTAGGTAAATAGATGCGGTTGAGATTCGATTTTTTAATTTTTATTTTAGATAATTGTACTGTTCCATAACCATCCCGTAGGTATAAGCAATAAACTGACCCAGTTTCATCGCAATCTGATGAACGGTTTAAGAAAGCATAAGAGACATACATTCATTTTTATTTATATAGATTATTGAAGATACATAAAAGACAACATGTATATATATCACTTGCTGTTCTTCTAGATTTGAGAGATAATGTTGCTATAACAGTGAATTCAATAATCAGTTAACAGTTACTCTTTTTGATGGACGGATTTTTAAAGAATATTCATGATAAATGATTATGAACACTAGTAAATTCTGCAGAACAACTTTTAGGATATTCAAAATTAATCAATTAACCAATTTTTAAGTTTTGAAAAATATCACCGCATTATATTATCAGAAAAAATAATAAGTATATAAAATTTATGAAACTTAGGTAATGAATAAAAGTAAAATAAAAAAATTGAAAGCAACCTAAGGTAAATAAGTGAAAAATTATCATAAATTCTGTATTTAGTAACCTGAAACAAAATAAAAAGTTTTTAGAAATGATGCCCATTTTTAAAATTATACATTTTTTAATAACTTCTATATAAATTTTTCAAATTATATATTAATTCAATACATAAATTTTCTAATCTTTGTCCAGTTGAAACGAGACCTTTGCAAACAGGTCGCTATGTAGCTGGTTGTTTATAAAGAGTTACGGAGAGTAGATTTTTCCCGAGAAGCCTTATGCGAATAAACTTTGCAAAACAAGCTGCTTAGAAATTTTGGGTTATTTTTTGTTGTTGTGGCGTGGTGGGAAAAAAGTGCTTTCTTTTTAATAGCTTCTAGAAACTTTTATGAGTGTAGAGCAATTTCCATTATAGGAGCTTCAGAAAAGGCAGAGCAGTATTTTCTTAAATAAATTAAAGATATGATGCTATTCATAAACAAAAAAATATTTCTATTATGCTAAATTTTTTGACAGCATTTGTTTATTTTTTAAAAAAAGATATAAGTGATATAAATATAGTAACAGTTACTAGGTTTAAATGATTATTTACATTCCATTAAAAGTTTTTAGTTTCATGTGACAAAATCTTTTAAAATTGTGAAACTGTTTTTCATTTTTAAATTAATAGTTAAAAATTGAAATTCCATTTTGATTAAATTTAAATTTTTACATTTTATTTGTGACTGATATTTATAAAATTAGAATAAAAATATATCCATTGATTGAAATTATTAATAGCACAAATTTAGGTTTTATTCCGATGGAAAATTTGATGAATTTATACTTTATCATTATTTAATTTTCTTTTATTGATAAATTAACTTAGCAATATTTTTCAAAGGATTTTTTAAAACTATTAAAGATTCCATTATGATAAGTTCTGAGAATTCATTATTATTTAAATTGATTTAATTTGATTCCAAGAAATTTGGCTAAATTTTCTTGAATAATTCATTTTCGGTTCGAAATAAAATTTAAAAAAGTATCAAATAGAAAACTCAGCTTAGAAAAAGAAAGGAACTTCTATTAACTTGATGCTAATTTCAAATAAAACTTTTTAGTAAAAATCTCTTATTAGGCAAATAAAAAAAGAAATCTCCAAACTTGTGAAGGGTAATTCGTTTTAACTTCCTTTTCTATTCTATAATTCTTCCTTCTATATAATTCCATGAAATCAATTTATTATTATTTTAGAAACATTTTTGATATTTTTTTTTACAAATTTTCATCTTTCCAGTAGCAAGAACCATAATAAATCTGAGAATTAGAGAATAGTAGATAATATTCTCAATAAGGCATTAAAGCTTTGACAATTCTTTTTTCATTATGTTATATTTTTGGAGCTATAATTTAGTTAAAATTTATCAAATAAAAGAAAATTCTGTTTACGTATCAGATATTTAATATCCACTTTTCATCTAAATTACTTTGAAATCAATGTCATATCATTAGATTCCGAAATTTAATTATTTATAATCATATCTCAAATTGCATTAGAAGTACATTAATACTCTACAAAGTGTAGTAATATTACAGGGTGGGCGAAGAGTACGTAAAAACTTAGAAGATTAATAAATCCCCTCCCCCTCAAATAACCAAAATTAACGGTTATAAGCTAAATTACTTTGATATCAATTTCATTTGCAGATTTTGCATTAATAAGCCTGGAGATTTTTTAAAGATGAGAAACAAATAAAAAACAACAACCGACAGATGGCTCTGTTACAAACGACTTAATTGGGAATAAGTGGGTGAAAAACCAGTAAATTGGTTGAAAACGGTGATAGTAAATGTTCAGTGTTATTTAATGTTTCTGCGCGAAAAGGTAGTTCCATTCTGTATGAAAAAGATGCCTTTTCTACTGTTACGTTGAGCCAAAATGAAGCAAAAAATCACACTGCGATTCATGTGAAAGAATTCCTGATATCGATAATCGGAGAAGAGGTAGACTTAGCAGACTTAGAAAGTTTCCATGGTCATCTAGATCCCCAGATTTGACACCAATAGAATTGTGGCTGTGGGGAAATTCAAAATTTGTGTTCATCGATCCCTTCCATCTAATTTGTTGGAACTAAAAGATAAAATCTTCCGAGAGCTGCCATTTAACGGCAGGACATGCTGCATTCTGCCATTGCTGGATCTGTGACACGCCTGAAATGCGTTATCACCAATTGTGGTGAACATATGCAACACATATTGCTATAATAAAGAATTTGATAACCATATATATATTTTTTATGTGCGTGTCTTTTCTTTCACATGTATATACGCCATCTTTTTTTAAATTATTTTTTATTGTATTAAAATACCCTTTGCCTTATCAAAGCCAAATCTTCAAACTGTTTTTTTCATTTCGCATAATTTTCCGCGTTTTATGATTTTTTAAAAATTTTGCGGTCTTTTTCCCCATTTTGTACTTCAGAGCATTTACTATATGTTAATATATGTCGTTAGTATCTCGATTACGAAGGTTGGAAGACAATAATTTCAAGTAAGGATTTCAGTTTCGACACAATATATTTAGTAGGGCACACGAGATTTTTTTTAAAGTGCCGATCCGTATATTTATGTTAAATGAGGTATATTGATCTAGTTTTGAAGGACACATCATTTTTTTAAACGCGAAGACTGATTATTTACATTTTAGGATGCTATTCAATTTCTTGCTTGAATTTCATTTGTATTTTGTTTTTATATTTTGCTTATAACGATCCATTTTACTAGTTAAAAAATTATTCTCTTAGAAATTTTCTCAAATTGCGGAATACTTTTTAGTACGTTTTCAAATAATTGTATAGAGAAAGTAGAAATAAAGTCTGAGTGGTCTGATTTTTTTTTTGTAAAAATATTCAAACTCAGCTGTTTTTCTATTATTTTGAATGTATATCCTCGGAGATAATGTTTTAGCACATATTGGCATGTTCTATTCGGTGATGGGGAAACTACGGCCCTCGGAAAGGTTTAATCCGGCCCGTTTAAGAGTGCCGTCATGAGAATGCTCTTGAGTGTGAGAATGTGAGAATGAATGCAAGAATTTTCCAAGAATACAATCTTTAAAATTCACTATATCAAACAATAAGATTAAAAAATACGAAATTAATTTGAGAAAACTATCTTCAGAATTTGAAAGGAGATTTTAGGACTTTAGAAAAATGGAACCAGAGTTTAGTATTTTTGCGACCCCATTCAATGTTAATTACGAAGAAGTTGATGCAAAATTTCAACTTGAGTTAATAGAACTGAACTGTAACACTCTCCTGAAACAAACTTTTCATACAGTGCCATTACTAGAATTTTATAAAAATTTAAGTCCAGATAATTTCCCAAATCTAATTACTCATGCAATGAAGATAATGACAATGTTCGGCTCATCTTATATATGCGAACAAATCTTTTCAACAATGAAGCTTAGTAAAACTTCTTTAAGAAACAGAATTACAGATGAGCACCTTTCATCAGTTTTAAGAATTTCTGCTTCGCAAATGGAACCGGACTATGATGAAATTTTGATAAAACAGTCTCAATTTCATTTTTCTCATGCACCAGTAATGACACCAGAAAATAAAGTGATAATACTTCACATCAAGAACTACACTAAATTCATTTTATATTTTGTGCTTATAATTTTCTTACCTTTTGCTTTTTTACTATTAAAATAATAAGTGTATGTAATAATATATGTATATGTTTATAGAACACAAATTTTTTAACGATTAAGCATTATTCTTTGGCCCGCTACGATCGTCTAGTTATTACAAATGGCCCGTCTTAAAAAAAGTTTCCCCACCACTGTTCTGTATAGATCGCAGTTGTTTACGATGTTATGAAAACAAAAATTAGGCACAGAACATACAAGACAGCTAAAGAAGAAAATTTTTATAATTAAAAAAGAGCAGAATGATGCATAATGATTATCATGATTTAATTAAATAAAAAAACTACAAATTTGTTGATTAAAAACATTTCTTAAAAAGACAAATTCTTGGAAATGTTTAAAATAAATGTAAATTTATAATAAAAAATCAATATAAAATGAACTTAAGAAATGGAACTGAAATAATTTGATTTTCGAAATTTAATTAAGAACTTTAAAATAAAATGCAACTTATGGCCTTTTAAGCATTGATTTAAAAAATAATTTTAAATTAGCCGAAAACAAGAAAATTTAATTTGTTAAGTGCATTGAAAATTTGCTGGGGTGTTTATAAAGAAGTAAAAAGATAAGCACAGCCTCTTTAGAAAGACAATAAATAAGAGATTTAATTTCAAAATAAGCGCCTAACTGGAAATTACTTGTTGGGAAATAATACAACCGAACTTTTTATTTGTTTCAAGCGTGAATAAATAATTACTTTAGAGTCTTCTTTTGGGTAATGGAATTCATAGCAAATATTGTTATTTCATAAGAATATTAAAGCAAATGCGTTTAATTCCTTAAATGATGTTTTGTGTTTTCATATTTCACACTTGCTTTAATTTCATTAGTGTGTTTATATAATATTCTTTTTTTGCGAAATAAAGTAATTCTTTTAAGCAGTTGTTTCGTTAAATTTGTTTACTTTTATAATATATATGCTTGAACACTTTCTTTAATTGTTTAGTACGTATTTTGTCTTGGGAAATATTCACGTTCTGATAAGATCAACTACTTTGAGGATGCTAATAAAATAACAGTATTGTGCATTTAACATATTATGAATTAAATGTTGCATTGCAAAAAGAAAAAAAATGGCAATAATTTAAGTGCTTTTGTAGCAGTATGAAGTAAAATAAGTTTACTCTTGGGATGAACCGGGAGCAATAAAGCTGTATAAAAGTGAATAATTGACTCAAATGATATAGGAACTTATATGTTACGATATAATATTTTAATCTTTGAAAAGAAAGCTAATTTACTCTTTAATATATTTAACTTAAAAGTTTACTATTATGAACGTATATTTATTAAAAAAATGTTATTACAAATGTATATTCATTACTCTGCAGTTTGTTTAAAATAATTCCTACATCTTTGTGTAAAATATTTAAATTAAACCAAGGAATTTAATCTTCAATGAAAATTAAATTTTTTCCCTTCAATTTGATAACCAAGCATGCTGCATAAAATAAATAGATTTGATTGAAGTCAACAAATTTTGTATAATAAATAATATAAATGTGTCTATTATATATTAATTAAAATTATATACAAACTAAATTTTAATTCAGTATTGATGTTACTGATGGTACCTTTCCTTACACAGCAATCTGTTTAAATTAAGTTCTACATATGTGTGTATAGTATTTAAATTAAGCCAAAGAACTTAATCTTCAATGAAAATTAATTTTTTTCTACAATTTGATAACTAGGAATACTTTATAAAATAAACAGATTTGATTGAGGTCAACAAATTATGTATAATGTATAATATAAATTTTTCTATTATATATTAATTAAAGCTATATGCAAGCTAAATTTTAATTAATTATTGTTATTACCTATGGTACGTTTCTTTGACATTCGTTTGTACTACACCTTTTAACAGGTGGGCTTTTTTTCTCAAATAGAATGCAGGGTAAAGAATAACCATTCCGAACCAGGATTCGAACCCGGAACACTCAGATCGTGGGGAAGACTAGCCATTCTTAGCCCAGGACGTCAACATCATAATCAATTGAAAGTAAGTACAACTTTCAATTATTTGTAATCAACTTATATTAATACATATAATCCATTAATATAAGCAATAACTTCAATTCATATATATATATATATATATATATATATATATATAAACCTTAAATATCATTCTTTAATATAATATTTGAGGTCAATAAAGTTTTTAAATTATATAACTTAAACAATAAAGTTGTTATGTTAACATCAATAAAGAACTTTATTGACGTACAAAATTTGAGGGTCAGTACAGTTATTATTAAAGATCTTTATTAGAATCATATATATGCTAACTGATTTCAAATAGATACATAATTTCTTTGTAGAATTAAGCCAGAATTTTATGATATAATTGAATTTAAGCAAAAAAAAAAAAAAAAAACATGCTTACACATTAATACATTTATTTATCACATACATCTTTTAAATATTGTATATTTTGACATAATGCGGTAATTTTTGTTTCATTTTAATCATTAAATTTCAGTAATACTGAGACAGTTAATTATTGAAGGGTACGTAATATTATTCGAATCAGTGCTTATAGAATATCAGCTTCAGTATTGGGAGAATTACTACTTAGATTCCAAATTCTGTTAATGGTTCATCGTTAATATGACCCTCATTACATAAATCCTTTGAGTTCAGATGCATTATAGGAAATTAAAGAGATATGAAAATACTGGTTCAGGTGGCGTTTTCGTTATTTAATTAAAGTTCTAATTTTAACAAACCCTTTTTTAAATGGCCTTAATGCAGATTCAAATTGGGAAAGAAATGTAATTGGTCAATAAATAAAATGAAACTTTAGCTTTCTTTTCTGGTTTATCTCGTAAGTTTAGACTACAAGATCAAGTAGAAATTCAAGGTATTTAATAAACTATGCATTTCTATTTTAGAAGAATTTTAAGTCATAATTATTATTTCCTATTAATTAGCTTACAATGACTTATATAAGATTAATTAATACTTAATTAGTCATTGAATGGAAAAAATGCAAACATTAAACAACTTATATATTTTATTAAATTTAAATTTTTAATTTTTAAATCCATTTTGATTTAAATTTATTTTTATCAGTGTTCTTGGTGAGTTAAGTTATGTAGACTATTAAATAATCATATTTTTTTTATTACTTTCTATTTATAATGTAAGTAGTTGTAACTAGAAAGTTTTTGATTAAAAAGCGTTTCCTCAAATGATAAAACAGTTAACTCTTTGCTTAATTATTTAAATTGATACAAAAATATTTCATTTAAAAAATAATACATCTAAAAAAATTACCTATGCTGGATTTTAAAAGGGGATTTATGGGCCAGGTTTTAGTTTTAGTTTAGTTATATTAACTTCCGGTTGCAAAGTAGCAATTGGGCTATTTTGGGAAGGGCTTTGTAATTTTGAACCACTGTCAGATGACGGGGATGACAACTAAGCTGGCAACCCCCTCTCCACACCACACTAGCAGGGAAGACGTTCTGGAACAAAACAACAGAAACTATTTAATAAGCTGAAGGGAAAAAAAACATGTTAAATTCCACGGATTTTACTTTTTCTCTTAAATTAACAAGGAAAGTAAAAACAATAAAAAATTGCATACGCCATTACAGAAAATTCCCTTCAGAAATTCCGGTAAACAATTACCAATAAACTAGTTTTGCTTACCTTTTTAAGTACCAAGGATGGTAACATATGCATTCACATGTACCATAATAGGTAACATGGCATAGGCAAGCAAAGTACCATGAATATTAGTAGGCTGCATACACCAAAATTGTCTTTTCCAGATAATACAAAATTAAAAATAAACGATAGGGTATTCACATAATCAGACAAAAGCTATCATGTAACCAGTTATATCGATTTAGAAATATTAAATTAGGTACATAAAAGTCCTGCTTTGAAGCAGCGCCTGTAATTAAACTTAATTAGATATTAAAATAAGAGAAACTATATTAGGATGTATCTTATACTTATGGACATGCCAATCATTATGAATGGCACTATTTTCTAATATTCAATACCTCACCAGCAGAAACCGTTTGGTCATGGTATTATAAAAATTTCATCACAGCTAATAATATGGTGGCGTGATGAAATTAGAGGCGACACATTACTAGAAAAATCATCAAAACATCGAATTTTTTCATTGACTCATATGATAAACTGGGACATTCTGAATGTGCCTGAAAAACTTAAGAGCCGTATCTTTATTTTTTATTAAGTTATTGAAGAATTTTTGATGCATGACAAGAAAGTAAGCAATGCTGCCAAGCCCATTTTTCAGATTCAAACACCTACAAAAGAAGCTCCTTTGTCGAACATATTGCTAATTTACCGAAGGCTTTCATCAAATAAGGTATTACAGAGATGTATTTGGTGCATGTTACAAAACTTCAATGAGATTCTCCTCAGTATCATTCGGAGCAAATGCTCAAAAGTTACAACTGCATCCATTAAACAGAATAGCTGAAATAGACCACAGAATAATATAAATAGCAATCAGAAGAGCAGAAGTATATATTTAATCAATTTTGATATGCATATTAATTTTTTAAAGGTATTATGCTAAAATTTATGAAATTTGGATTTTTCGTTAGTTTTTTTTATATAACTTAAATATACAAATATAATATTTTGTTTCCATAAATTTTCGCAGTTTTTAACTTTAAACAATAGAGTAACTTGAAGCACATCTTGTAAAAGTTACAGGCAAATTGGATAGCTTTTATATAACAATTTAGATGAATATAAACTTTATATGCATTTTTCTTCATGTTTATTTTCTGTTTATATTCTGCATTTCGAAAACCTAAGGATTTCTTAAAAATTTAGGTAAACTTCTAAAATTTCATATGAATGTTCAGAAATAAATATTTTATAAAACTTAGCCTGCAATAAACTTTATGGTGAGAATTATTTAAAAAAAAATGCCCAAAGTCAGGTTTTCTGGGTTTTCAGATTTTTTTTGTGTGTTTTTAACAACAAAAAATTAAATATTGTTGACAGGAGAAAATTAATGCCAAATTTTATCTAGCATATTAATAGTTATCTAGAAAAAACATTTGGGGAAAAATCTTCATATTTAAAAAAGTGCCTTAGATTAAAAAAATTAAATTCTTAAAAATATTGAATTATTTAAAAATATTTATATGGAAGAGTTTGTTATAATGTACTATTTTACATAAAATAAAGGTAAAATATAATTTTAAACATTAAAATTTAAAGAAAATATTTTTGAGGTACTGTGTTGCTTTAAATGGAGTATTCTTCTGTCTTGTACTCAAACCCTTATGCCACTATAGCCCCAATTATATAATAAATTGTTTAGCATTGATGAAAGACTACATTCGAAAGATTATACTAAGATAAAATATGAATAAAAATCAAAGTGGGGAATCAGTCTAGACGTGTAAATTGGAAGCTAAAAGTAAGGGATCGAATAAAAACACAAATATTGTTTTAAAATTATGTTTTTTTCTTAAGCTATTCATATTTTTGTTCTAATGACAATAGAAAGGCTTTCAAATCCATTGAACCTTATTCTTTCTATTTTAGCCCCCCCCCCTCTTTGAGGCATCTCAAAAAAGAGGAATGAGAAGCTTCCGGATTTGTACTTAGTTCTTTTTGCATAGTTGGGTAAAAAATGGTGTTGAGTCAGCTATCTCCTTCCAATGACGATGCTCAACCCCCTACGGAAAAAATGTGCTGTGGCTGGTTATGAACTTTAAGATTCAGACATAGTTCCCGACTATGTTATCGAAGTTCCCGGTCATCCAGATTTTTCAGAGTGATATCAAGTGTATCATAATAATTTGTTGGTTATGGTTAGGACTTTGAAGTTCTTACATCCTTTAATAAGGCACAACAAGACATTGAGAGATTAGATTAAAAATAGTGATATATTTGCTTTAACTTTTCTTATAAATCAAACAAAATGAATATACCTAAAATGAAAATTCTAGTCTGACCTCTCAGCCTCCATCTATCAAAAATGGCGGTCATTGCAAACAATAATATTTTGGATTATGATGATGGATTGATGATGTCTCATGCACACATCGAATTTCAAACTGAATGGATG
Source organism: Argiope trifasciata (assembly GCA_026543055.1). Lineage (NCBI taxonomy): Eukaryota > Metazoa > Arthropoda > Arachnida > Araneae > Araneidae > Argiope > Argiope trifasciata. The sequence continues at coordinate 574,743 of JAPMOQ010042275.1, read as the reverse complement.
ATAATGGAAGAGTTTTACATAAGAACATTGAACTTCAAATTTATCTGCTTAGTCGTTTAGAGAGCTTGAATCCTGATAGGTACCCTAATGTTTATAGTGTAAGAGGAGAACTTCTTTGAAGAATTGTGATGGATGACCTTAGCAACACTCTCAATCTGTTTTGAAATTTTAAAATACTTTTGAAGTCGAAAAGGGTATAATTCTCCTTTAACGGTCAAAACAATAAACATTCGTCCATTAATCTCACTTCACAAATAATATAGAGTTTTGGAATTTGAAATAAATTGCATTCTTCTGCAATTTATTATGCCTTCAGGTTAATAGCGTAATCTTTGATTATTCCAAAAGTATTGTTAACTTTTGAGTTTATTATATTATAGATTATATTATTATTATACAGTTTTGGCGAGATTAGTTTTCTTAAAAGGATGCTCATAATTGGAAAAGGGCAAGGTATATCACTAAGAACCAATTAAAAATATTTTTTTTGAAAAATGCTAAATTTAAATGAAAATTTAAGTACTTTATTATTTAGATTAGTAAGATTTATGAGATACTAAAAATATTTTTTCATTCACTAAAAAGTCCCTTCCCAAAGGATTTAGAGCTCCTATTGGTAGAAAGTGAGAGAAAAAAAAATTAACATGCAAAAATACATACAAGAAACGGGTAAAATATTTTAAATGATGCATTATACAACAATTATTTGGTTCATGAAGAGCAAAATAAAACAAGAAGCAAAGCATTTCGCCAAGAATAAAAATTGACATTGATCATAATGAGAATTTTGTAAAGATATACAAAATTTACTCTAAGAGCTCATATTAATGTATATTTTTATTCAATCAAATACAATTATAATTCATTACAGCAATATATATTTTTATTCAATTCAATGTATATTTTTATTCAATCAAATACAATTATAATTCATTACAGCAATATATAATATACAATATAGAAAAATAATATGCGGTAATCTTATACTATAATACGAGGAATGACTGCCAAGTCGAAAATCGCCCCAGAATTAATAAACTCCGGTAAACTTGGGGGTCTGGGGTTTTTGGCCACGAGGAATCGATTGGCGCTGGTTTTGAAGCGCTACGGTCGAGCAGTGCGGAGTTACAGATAGGAAATTTTCAAACTTTATTAGTTCGCCATAATGGCTACTTAAATTTTCAAGCGGTAACGTGCTGCCATCTATAGCCAATATGGCGAACTAATAAAGTTTTATGTTTATGCTGTTTTAGGTTTATAATATGTTTCTTATGTATGTATATATGTTTGGTTTTTCTAAATACATTTGTCAAAAATATTGAACTTCAACACACTTCAATCTTTACCTTACCTTTGTATAGAATAGTTCCCTTTCCAAACTCTAACTTTGTTTAGAATAGTTTACAATGGTGCACTTTAACCAGTTATCTTTTCACCAATGGTTTCACAAATTTTCTTATGGCATGTATTGTTTTGATAAATCACAATTAAAAATTTAAATCTTCGAGTAAGCTTCGATACCTGTTTTCTCCGAGCGGAGCTCGGTCACCCGCTGGTAATAATAAAAATAATAAAATTTTGTGATTTTGTGTTTTTGCTTCAACGCAGAACGAGTGTGTTTCTTCCCAGTGATCTGAGCTTCCCGGGTTCGAGTCCTAGTTCGGAAATGGTTGTTATTTTGTGTTCTATCTGTGAGTAGTGTGAATGTGCCTTCCTTTAAAAAGGGGTTGTGCAAGCGAATATGAAGCATGAAGAAGCTAAGTCGTACTCTTGGCTCAATTTGGCGCTACTTAAAAAACAATTGGACTCTAATTTAGGTTTAAATCGTTGATTATAGGTCAACGGACTTTTACAGTGCCATGGGTAACAACAACAAGTGTGTTGATGCTCTTCAAGCCAGGCCATTTGACCTAGAGCCACCAAACATAACGCACACATACTTTAGAATATGAGAAGGAGCGATTCGATTTTTAAACATTTTAATTAATAAAAAAATGGAGCGAATTTCGTCTTTTTTACAATAAACATTGAAATTATTACATCTCAGAAATGATTTAAAGTCATCATACAGTTTAAAAAATTATCTTTTAAATTGATTTAAAAAAAATACTGAGGAAAAAAAAATAAATTTTGCTTGTTCGATTACAGTATGCGTGCACGAGGCTCTTATTTCAACTTAAACCCACAAAATTAAGCAATTTTCAGAATGTGTCTGCATGAGACGAAACAAGTATGATATATGATATTTTTTGAAAAAATAAATGAAAGAAAAATTTTATGTGACTTCTTAAAATGCCTATACTATTCACTATGCCTATATAATTCACTTTTTAAAAACATTTTAATTAATATATGAGTCGTGTATCTTAAAAATGGGTCAAGTCCATATTTTGTTATTGCAAGATCGACTTTATTAGTGACTTATTTTCGTATTACTTTACAGTAATCCTGGAGAATATATAAGGAACTGATTTTCCGGATCTCCATTTCTACCACTCCAAAATCACGATCATTGGCAAAAATGAATGTCCTAATAATAAAAATTTATTATCATTGATACTTAACAATGAACTGAACAATCGGTGTTCGAAGTAAACATATTATTACTTGCACCACTTTCAAAATAAACAGATTTTCTATTCTGTTAAGAGTTAAAACTTCTATCTACAAAAACTAGAATCTGAATTTTTATTGCTACAAATTGTTTATGCATAAAAAGATAACAAGAGTTATCTATAACTATCATTAATTGCATTTTTTTTTTAAACTGGACTTGCCCCGCTTTCAAAATAAATGGTGCATATATAGGATATCTACTTTAATCAGGGCTCAACAACTTAGTTATAAAACTTTAATAATAAGCATATACACCCGATAAAAGAAATGGTTTAAATGAAATAAACATTTTATTTAGCTTGAATCAATTAATATTCTGATGAAATACAAATTTAAAATTTCTTAAAAAAGATCCCCTATAAATTTTGATTGATTGAATATTTTCGTTAGGTTAATATTTTTAATAAGAAAAAAAAATCCCTGTCTTTTGAGGCTAAAATTGATTGAGTTATGCAAATGTGAATATCTATATTTCATAAAAAAAGACTTGACCGTTCTATCGGCTTGATGAAGAAAATGCGCCAATCAGAAACTTGAATTTCTCCAAGATTAATTGACTAAAAATAATGAAATTGTTTATTAACCTAAAATAATGATATTGAAAGTTTTGTAACTAGACCATATTTGATTACGTTAGATTGAAACGTTGATTGTCAGGATTATTTTACTGAATATGACTTACAAAATCGAAGAACTGCATAAATTCCTTAATTGTTAACGGTACAGTTTTTGACTGAAATAATTTGAAATATTACTTACAGTGTTTAAGTTCTCTGGAATCTAAAACTGAATTTTTTGGCGAATTAACGAATGTTTTATTGAATAATAATTTGATTATGTTGGAAACTTGTTTTAAAGCTTTTTACAGTACTCGCAAGATTTGAACTCTGAAAGTTCCAAATTTTTGCAGTCCTGTTTTAAAAATATGTTTAGCTATATCAAATAAGTATTTGTATTTTTTAAAGTTTTATCATTTCCTCCTCACTTTAAAACTTAAATTTTACGAGTGCAAAATGAAAATTAGAGAAATACATAATACAATGAACAGAATATTAAAAAGCTTCGATAACAGCAAGAGATATACTACAATCAAATTCAAAGTCTAAAAATATTTTGCCAAAATTGCTATTAAGAGATCAAGGTAAGTACCTTGATCTCTTAATAGCAATACAGATTTCATCGAAAATTTTAAAGAATAACATTCCTGGTGTATCAGAAAGACGGCTGTCAAGATATTTTCAATATTGCTTTGAAATTGAAATTCATCAACATCCAATTCAATCGCACTCTTTCATCGATTTTAAGAAAGAAATAATTACTTCCTTTAGATATTAACCTTGAAATAGGATTTTTCACTTCCACTTTTTTTTCTCATACTATACATAACATTTTAATATGCACTCGCAGTTATTAATAGCACATTGATTCAATTAAATTCGTTTCTTTGTCAGTCCTATCAAATAACATGACAAGTTTAAAACAAATTGCCTCCCATATTCAATGTCCAGTAGCCAAAACGGTCAATAATTTGAACAAAAAAGCTGGTCACCGATGGTTGCTACTTTATAGAGAAAGTTATATTTTCTTCAAAATTTAAAGGCACAATTCATAATAATATGTAGTTTTCTGTATCAGTGTACTAAGAAAAGGAACAGGAGACAACAGCATGAATATTGTAGCAAAAATATTCGGCAAGAATAAAAGTTTACTGAAAATTTTTCTTAATACTTATTGAATGTGATTAATAAAAGTACAACGGTCCGCTATTCTTTAGAATAAAATGTATTGAAAAAATTCAGAACGTAGTAAAACAATAGGAATGGAAATTGTTTTAAAAATCTTATAACAATCTTATGTATCATTGTAATATCTTATGCAACTTATGAGTTTTGTGTTCTATTTGCTCCAAAAAAGGGTTGTTTCTATCAACCAAATCGAATTAGATACTCCTATTTTAAAACAAAACTAATTTTATTTGGGCAAAGAAGTAATATTTTGTGAAGTAAAAACAATTTAAAGAGGGTGGGTGGCGAAAAGTAATAAATTTTGATATCCAATTACAGTATCCACCAGGAAACGTAATTTATTTTCATTATGGCTGGAAACGCAATTTAAAAAGAGAGGAAATTGACCATTTGTGAAATGAAACTATTTTCTACTAACAAAATTTAATGTCCGCATCAGCAGCAAGTTAGCGTTGGGTATAAGAAAGAGAATTTAATAAAATGCTTGTGCCTACGCTATAGATTCTTTCTATCGGCTTTAAGTGGATAGTAAGCGCCATTTTCTAATACAGAGCGTATAAATTTTGAATGGATTTTGCAGAAATTTGATTTTTTTGCTCTACTTTTGAAATAGTATTCCGTAATGTCACTTTAAGCATATTAGGAATTAAAATATATAGGGATAAATAACTGAAAATAGTACATTATGTATTTGAAAAATTATTGGAAAAAATTTCTTAAGCTACGGAAGCTAATTTATGTTAGTCATTGTTTTATATGTTTGAAATTTATTAAAGTACTAACTGGTACAATTCGCGTTGCTGCCACAGAAGAAATAATTTTGGAGATATAGTTTGAAATTTAAAATAGTTTTCTTGTTTAATTAGGAATAATATCGTAAAGGAATATATTCGTTGAAGTTGAATGATATTTAAAAGAGAAGTGTAGCTTATTTTTATTCTATTCTTTATTTTATTTTATTATTCAAGAGCTTTAGGGTAGGCAATATTTTTTTTGTTTTTCTGTTTTCAGAAGAAACAAATTGATTTTTTGACTGTCCGACTCGTTGTATCCACTATACAACTGGTTATGTGAAAAAACTGTTGTGTCTCCTGGGTTAGTTAATTTGGCAATAATCCTTGCTTAATAGATGCGGTAAATAGATCCAAAAATAATTTTTATATACGCCATAATTTTGCTACGACTTTAATCATCCCACAAGTGCAAATAATAAGCATTCAAAGTTTTATAACAATCCGATGAGCAGTACAGCAGCACATAAGAGACGTATGGACAAACATTCATTTTTATTTATATAGAATATATCATAAAAACATTATTTAATGAGATTTATTCTAATATAAACAACTAGTCGCTTTTGGAGACCAGTTTGTTTGGTTTTATTATTGACTTCTTAGGTTCTTGCGCGAATAACATGCGTTAAAATTTTATGCGTAAAAACATATTATATGTTATGAATAAAAAATATTTTACAACAAATTATTGAGGGTGCAAGTTAAAAACGGAATGTACTTGAAAAAGAAACATAAGTTAAAATTCTACTTTGATGTTAACATCCACCGAAAGGAATTTAAAGAATCTTTATATTAACTTTGGCAAATTTAGTTGATTTAATATTTTTAAGGATGTGCTTGAATTTCATAGGACTAAAAATTTTGCTAAAGACTGCATTTTAAACGAAATTAAAATTTATTAAAAATAAAAATGTACAGATATAAAATTAATATAATTGAATAGGAATTTGTTTGGATTTTAAGGTAATGCCACAACCATTTCTGTGAAATAGGAGTTTCGAAAGGTAAAGTCAACGATTTCCATTAGTAAATCATACATTTATTTCGTAATCTTGTTTGACATCTGTTTCTTGATTACTTTTACATCTCCTATCCTCTGACTAAATGGAGTTTTCGATAGAATAATAAAGTCTCACCATTGCATTTCTAATAATATTATTCGGCTACATTGATCAGCACATCTTTGAATTAAGTGCATTTGTGAAAACGTTAACGTAGCCTAAAAAAATGTGCTTACATTGATATCGATTTGCTTATATTTGATTGTTGTCATTCGACAATAAGCAATAACATCTAGATAAGTCTCAGGATACCCTAATTTTTCTTTTCTATCTTGAGCAAATTATACTATCATTGTCACAAATAATAGTGCATACATGGATTCGTTATCGTTGTATATGGTAGAGTGAAATAATAGAGAGTAGTAACAATGTTGCAATCCATATGAAGCATTACATATACGATAATGATAGTACAATAATTCCTTACGTAATGGACGGTATAAGCCTCAATACTTTAGATACTTGTGATAAAACGTAGATTATTATGATCTGCGCAGGAAGCGACATGTTTTCAGGAACATTTCTTCAATAACCACATTAAAGCACACTGAATAGATACAAAGATAAGACATTCAAGCGCGCAGCTTAACACTATAGCATCACATCTCACTCTAATTAATCTTGCAATGCACAATACATTATGGGATGGCATATAAGATAACCTAAACAGGCATTGATATCTAGTATCCAAATGAGGAGATTACAGTTATGTAACTGCTGCATACTTAAATTAAATATAGTCTTGTATCTAAAGCGATACATTCCTGTAACTTGTTTGATATGTTACCATAAATCTGCCATAATTTTATATCTTATCAAATCTAAGTTCGTTGACAAAAACATTCTGTAGCTCTGTCCCTTTCGTTTCTTATGGTCAGTTGTAAAATTGAATTATTTTTGGGCACTTGAATTTTCATTAAAGTAGTAAGATTAATTTGAAAAAATAATTACATTAATTTGATAAAATAATTTAGCATGCCTTTAAAATAGATTAAAATGTATGAAATAATTTCTCCCAGCCCATACAGAATTTCCAATTTGAAATATTCGCAAAGAGAAAATTTCAAGACAATCTATATAGAGTTAGGATTCTGTGTGGGATTTCAAATGTGTATGGGACAAGAATAATCTTTATTTTTAGTCATTAAAAACGTGGTATATTTTTTAAATTTAAATAATCATTTTCTGCCTTTTAGCCTTCCATGTTTGAAATTAGAATTATTTCAGCTAATTATCTAATTTTCTTATGAATTAACGAATTCGCATACTTATGAGGATACAGGAATAAATAAAATCTACAAAGCAAGTACTAATTTAAAAATATTTTTACACACTTTTATTTTAAAAACTCATTATTATTTTGTTTTTTATTGCTTTGAAAATAAAAGACCCAAGACTGCGATGAAAATTTAGTGGGGAAAAAACTGAACTCCTAAATTCGATTGAAAGTGTGATAAAAATTGAAAGTAAACTATCAACCAAAACGAATAAATAAAAGTTAAAAATAAGCCAAAGCAAAATTTTCTCAGCAGAAGTATGAATAAACTTGGAGATAGATATAAATAAATGTATAGCCTGCATATTCCAGTAGATTGCTTGAGAAAATCTATTAAAAATAAAGATTAAAGCAATTAAAATCATATAATGAAGACCAACAAAAGTCTGATAATAAAAAGAACAAGTTATTAAACAGGAACAACAATTTATCAGAAACCTGACTAAAGCTGAGGTAATTAACTTCATTTAAAAGCAATTTATCGCATTTTCTAATCTCTTTTTTCGAAGTTCCGTTGTTTCCTAGGAGTTTGCTGTTGAGGGTAAAGGATTCGATAATTTGTGGATATTTTTTATATTAATGATTTTCTAGATTTCCAGATTTTGATTTCTTTGATCAGATTATGTATTAGCTTTATGAAATTAATAAATCTGAATCTCTTCAAGCTATCTAATGAAGAATCTAATTAATCAACAATATTTTTGTTAAGGGATTGAAGCATTAAAATTTGCATAGTAATATAAACTAATTATATTTGAACAATTGGATTTTTTTATTCAGTTCTTAGCTGAAATAAAAAAAGGAAAGGCATATAAAGACATTCAATGACAGATAAAAATATCCTTATTGCTTAAGAATAGTTAATGTAATGTAATTACATAAGAATGATTAATGTGTAATTATTAAAATTAATTAAAATATTTATTGAGATTTATTGTGGTTAAATTTCCTTTATAATGAATAATTGGTTTTAAATATAATCACAAAAAACTGAAAAACAACTAAGATCAAACTTAGTCAGTAAAAATACTAAACTAAGAATTTATGACTCTTATAATGCTTGTTCTGCTCTACGCAAGTGAAATTTGGACATGTTTGGGAGAAAGATCCTTATAACTATCTTTGGCGCTGTTCTAGGAAGCCGCGGTGATCTGGTGGTAATGATTAGGCTTTGGAACCGGAGGGTTTCAGATTCGAGGCCCGATTCCCCAGAAGAACCGCCACGCAAGTGGGTCTGGTGCACGTTAAAGGAGTCAGGGCCAAACGTCCTCCCACTGGTGTGGTGTGGAAGTTTCGAGAGGAGGGATCCAACTCATGTGTCATTCTCATTATCTGATCACAGTTTAAAATGATGAGGTCCGGCCCAAAATAGCTGTAGTGTTTCTTCAAAACGGGACGTTAATATAACTAAACTAAACTGGCCCAGTACTAGAGATAGGATGTTGGCGAACAAGATTCAATCTTGAATTATACAAACTATCGCAGATAAAACTGGTAATAATTTAAGATGGCTAGACCATATCTGCAGAATATCTAAAAACAGCTCCCTCAAAATAACCACTTTTAAAAGGCAGGGTGAGACACATTTGCAGCCACTTGTAGATTGCAAGTGGATGTGAAACGTGCTCATGAAAGAGGAGAATGTAATCACACTTTATATTCCTTACTGCTGATATTGCTAAGGATGTTTAGGAAATGTTGCAAAGCTTAAATTCTATTTAAGAAATCTTTCCTTAGTAAGAAGCATGACAGATTATTATTAAATGCATAATCTTTGATAGATCATAATATAAATTTTTTATAATATTTTGGTGAAATAAGAATATTACTAAGAAAAAAATATTTCATTCCCCTCATAATCATTTAAAATACCTAAGAAAATATGTATTATTAATTAGTTATAAATGGCATCAAGTATATAATATATAGAATAAGTAAGTAAGTAAGAATAGCAAACAATTGCGAACTCTAACAGCGATTTTAAAATATCAATTAGTAGAACAACGGTCAAAGTAGAAAATATTGGAAGAGCTGATCTACAGATTAAAAACCAGAATTTCGTTTTGTAAGACATGTTTTGTGGGAAAGAAGAAAAATATTAATAACAATTGTGAAACAGGGAGGAGAAAAGCAAAATTATCAAGATGAATGGAAAAATAGCATGGAAATAATTTTTTTAGAAAATACAATGTATTAATGGCTAATAAAACGTCCATTAATGAAATTACTTTCTCAATCTTAACTAATTTTGGCTTATTTAAAGGATATTAAATGATTTTTTTCTACTCTCAATTATTCGGACTTTAATAATTGTCTTTGCTCCAGATTTTGATTCTCCAATTATTTTCTAGAAAATTAAAGTGTAATTAATTAAACTTTATTGATTTCTTTTTAGAACGAAACAATTGATTTCAAAAATATGGAAATATATATATAAAGATTTGAAAAAATATTAAAAATGAATGAAACAAATGGTTTAAAAAGAAATTAATCAGATTCAATTATAACATACAGATAAAGAGATTATTATTTTTTGAGAATTTGCATTGACATAGCTAGTTTGATAGATCTTTATCACCCTAATTAGCTGTTTAATATTCAATTTAAATTATTCTCGAAATTAAATTTCTTTTTTAAAAAATAGTACATCCATAAATCACTCATGTATTTTTAACAATTATAGAATTTTAAGTGGGCATTAATATATCGTATATATTTTTTCAAGGAAAAAAAATCACTCTATGACAATTGTCTAGCAAGATATTTCGTGTTTTTGCATGAAAGAAAAATCTGAAGCATTTGGAAGATTTCTCTTTTCAACTTCGATTTAAAGTGTAGTAGTGCGCGTTTGGTAATAATTTTTATATATATAATATGAAATAGACAAATGCACATAAAAAATTATAATTGTGAAAATATTTAATATAAGAAATATTTTTTTGAAATTTGTTGCAACTAATATTTTACTTAAATAATTCATAATAAAAAATTAATATTTGCTAAATTTCTATTTTAAATTAATAATGTTTATTACAACGATATAACGTCATTTTTTATTAGTAACAATATTTTTGAACATGAACATTTTTTTGAATAGTATGAGAACTTTTGATGATAATGAAATGTATTTAGAAGTTAAATGAAATTTCTAAATCAGTTCGCACCATTGAAATGTGAGAAAGAGGTTAAATTCTGCTTACTTATGAAACATTTTGCTTTTGCATGAGTTAAATGTTTAGTTTATTAGCAGAAATATTTGTTTAACACTAGAATAAGTAGAAGTTTTAGCTCTTGTTGGTACACAGATTTATAATAATTTTTTCCATTGCTTGCTGTAATTCACATTTGCATATTTATTTGATATAATTTTCTGTATTATATTCATTTGCTTTTAATGCATATTCAGAATTTTTCTAATTATTTAGTCTTAATTATGTATTTAGTTTAAATAGCATACTTAATTGTTACTCTGAGCATATTTTTTTTTATTTCTTCAACTCTTGAATTATGACCTCACAAAAGATTTGTGTACATAACCCAGAGAAGAATAAAAGCGTGTTTTTCTATTAAAACATATTGTTTCTTAATACTTCTATACATTACTCTCTTAAAATCAAGCTAATTGGAAGTATAAGACTCTTCATATTTGCTAAATTTTAAAAGTAGATGCTTCTTTCGAGTCCTTTAATATTTGAAAATCTTCAGGATTAGCTACTTGGACATTTTTGAAACTTTAAGTATTTCTAGTGCTACGAGAATGAGAACCATTTTCTTTTGTTACCATGGAGCAATTGAAGTATACTTAAATGAAAAAAAATATCCCCAGAATATATTTTTAAACAAGTGAAAGAGGATCTATTGTTGCTTGCGTATGCACGTAAGAAATGCTCTCTAGTTGAATTAATTCTTAAGAAGGACAAATTCATAAGCTTTATTAAATTCTTCGAAATGGCTGAATAGTGCAATAGATAAACAGTGGTTCAAATATTTCTGATACATTTTGAATTGGAGATTTTTGGTTGAATTAATAGGAATTAATAATATAATTAATTATCTAAATTGTTAATTGTTTTATTGAATCATTCTAATTTTCCAACGATTATTCATATTGAATTAGTATACAGATAATGTATACTGATAACTATAACAATCATTGCTTCGATTCCCCATAAAATTTCTTTAAAAAAATGCTTTGTAGTTTTCTGGTATTCTACTCGTAAATTAGTCATTTGCTATCATTTCTTAGTATTTGCATTTTTATGCTTTTATTTTACTGATAACTATAAAAATATTTTGCTTCTGTTTTTCTTTTAATTAAAATTTTTTAATGTTTGCATCCTCATACTTCTAATTTTTTAAATCTGAATTGTTGTTGCTAATCTCTGTGTCTTGACTTAGTCTAAATGCAAAAATTCGTTGACACGAAGAAAGTTAGAAACGAGGAAGGGAGAAGAATAAATTTCTTCCGAAAGAAGACATAAACAGTCTAGAAAGTGTTCAGAAGAGGCCTGATGTTGGCGGCATTTCGAGCAAAGAGGGTAAGATTTTTCACCCTTAGAAAATATAAGTTTTGTTTGTTCAAAAGAGTTTAGTTCAAAAATAAGTTTTGTTTTGAAATTTTCTTGCACTTGCCAAAGAGTTGGAACTTTCAAAATACATTTTTATGTATAGATGAATTAAAAAAAAACAATGTTTAATTCTGTTTTACATTTTTGATGTAAATACTTATTTGAAAAAGGGAAAATATTAAAATTAATTTTATTTGTAACTTCCTTGCCTCTCACCAAGAAACTATATGTCTTTTTTCACCTTTCATTTAATATAGGTTATTATTTGTTTACGGACGATTTACTATTGAGATGCATTTTAACAAAAATTACGAGTTTTAAAACTCTACAAAAAATAAAAATAAAATCTCATGCTCCTCTAATCTGTTTTTTCTTCTCTTGAAGTTTAAATTAAGTAACAAATTCTACATTTTAATTTGTACATTACATTGCACAAACTGAATATTCTGCATTTTAATTCCTTACTGCTGCTAATTTATCTGAATTATTCCACAAAGTCGGTAGTAGATTTTCAATTGAGATTGAAGCACAAATTGCCATTTTCATCATCAAATTTTAGAATTTTATGCTGATTATTGAATGCGCAGTAGTTTCATACATTTTAAAAATGTATGAAATTAAATCACACATTGTAAAATCATACAGTTTAAACCATGTACAAAAGTAAATCATCATACATAATATTTTGCATCGGTATCATATTATTAAAATATGTTTCATGCAGTTTAACCATGTACAAAAATAAATCATCATACATACTATTTTACATCGGTATCATATTATATCAGGAAATATTTGAATATTAAAAATAATTACACATGTAATCGAAAACAAGAAGCTATCCAATCTACAAGAAAGAGCACACATAAGTAATCAATTATAATCAACGGAAATGAACATAATATTGTGATCTGGGTTTCTATAAAAGAAACTTAAGTGATTATAAATGACTCCAACATTAGGAGCCTTACTTTTAATCGGCATATTGTCAGTTTCAACGAATTTCGTCCGTTATTGGGTAAAATAATTAATCTGATAAGATTGATTCTCCCAACATTTTCTCATTCATTTGCAGATGACATTGTAATATTGGAAAATAAATGAGAATTCTGAATACCCAAAAAATTGCCGTTATATTTAGCAACATTCATTTTCCCTTCCGATAATTGACGGCGCCTAAAATATGTTTTACTGAAATTGCTTTAAACTTCCGGATATTAAACTTTAACGAAAACTTCGTACCGAATGTTCGGAAAAAGTCAAGTAACATTAATTTAAAATGTAATATGTTCTTTCATTTGGGGAAGTTGATATAGTTTGTTTTATCCTGGATATTTTATTTTTCTCTTCAAAATAAATTCCAATGCACCAAAAACGTGTAAAATAGAAAAATTTTAAATATTTTTCTTTGAAAGTTTAATTTACGTTTTTATTAAAAAATTAGAGAAACATAATTCCAAAAGCAATAGTTTCATGCAGATCTTATGTATTTGATCATTTAAAATAACACAATATATAAAATAATGAAAAAAATAACAATTTGAGATAATTTAGCATAATCTGGGATAAATAATGCCGCAGTGACATGTAATTTAAAATTGTCCAATTATGGATAAGTGAATAAAAAGGTGCCAGTAAGAATTTAGTATTCGATCATAGCTTGTCATTTATAATTTTATTCTTTCAAATCCATGAAAAAGTTTTTCTCCTTGAAATAAATATTTTATAATAATTAAACTATAGAATGCATTCCACAATATAATAAAAACAATAATTTATAATACAATTTATTGTTAACTAGCCGCCTTTGGCGACCAGCTGGTTCGCCATGAGTAATGCGTTCTAAAATTTCCAATTAAATCCCATATTCATTAGCCAAAATTTAAGAAATAGTTAAAGTTAAAAGATTCAGTTATTAGTAGTTAAAGAGTCGGTAACTTTATTCGGAAAAACTTTTTGAGTTTAATGCTCTAATAATTTATCGATTATGCTTCAAAATATTAAAAATGTTTTTTTCGGTCATATTGCCAAAATGTTAAAATGTTTTTTAAAGAAAGCGAAAAAGGTAAAAAATTATTGAATTAATGATACAGGTAATGCAAACGATTATAGAAATATGCCATTAAGTCGGGATTTCAATGCATATCCTGTCTAAATTCAATCAGGTTTACTGTAAATAATTTATGGAATTAATGATATAAATATTGCAAACGATTTCTTAGAACCCTTTGCCTTGCATTTATTTTTTTTAGAAGATATCACATTTTATATTTATGTTATTTTATCCAGTCACGTGCTGAAAGTTGTATTTCTTTAGATTTGATTTGCGATGATAGTTATTGCTTTTTAATTTGAACTTCCGGCATTCTTTTATTTTATCCAGTCACGTGATAAAAACATAGTTAAAATATTTCTTTAAAAATTCGTTAAAAATAGAAGCTTGCGTTATAAATTTAAAAAACTGATACCGTTAGAAAGCTAATTTTTTTATCTTTCAATTGATATAAAAATCATGTTTGTGCAATAATATTTTCGGAAGTTATAGCGGAAAAACGTCGAAATTTCGCTTAACTTTTAATTAATTCAAATTCTAATGAAAAATTCGAAAAAAGGGCTCCGAAGTGCACATTCCCGACCTCCAAGGTATACATGTACCAAATTTGGTAGCAGTAGGTCGAACGGTCTGGCCTGTAGAGTGCCAACACACACACACACGCGCGCACACACGCGCGCGCACACACACACACACACACACACACACACACACACACACACACACACACACACACACACACACACACACACACACACACACACACACACACACACACACACACACACATTGAGCTTTATTATAAGTAGAGATTTATGTTAATGCAGTTTTATAATTTCATCAATCTAAAAATTTCATGTCACTCACAAAGTTTTAATAAGAATATTTTCGCAAATACAAAAAAAATGACTTTAATTTCATAAAAGAATTTAAAATTTTCTTCAAGATTTAAAGTGCAACATTTGTAATATATTTTCTAATCATGATGTTTAGAAAGTGGAATTAAAATGGTTTTCACATCATTACTTTCATATACTGGATGCTTTTTCTTTTAATCTGGAAAAATAAATATTAAAGAAAGGATAATTATCAAATTTTTCTTGGTATTAATATTCTGTCATAAAATGGCTATCAATATTATTGCGTATAATTTCCTTTGAAATATATTAAAAAAAAAACTATTCCCAATCCTGTTGTTCACTGATATTACCAGCTTTTCATGTCCTTAATTTAGAAAAAAAAATCAGTTTTCTTTAAAAAAAACATTATAATTTTTTTGCACAAGTTCGAAAATTTCCCTTGGTGAAGAGGTAAAATTGAGATATTTTTCCAAGTAAGAAAGTGGTTATTTGTCAGAAAGTGGTTATTATACAGAATGGGTCAGGTTAGTAGAATATTTTTGAAATGTTCCTAAAATCTTTGTGACAAGAATCATTATCGACAGTTAATACTTACGAAATCATATTACTTTTCTAAAAAATAATGAACAAAAAAAGCTTATACATAATCATAAAAAATAATAAATTTATTTATTTTTGATTGCATGGAGTGATTTTTGACAGAGATGTATCTATTTCTCACCGTTAGTATTCTAAGGCATTCAACATTTTTTGGAATGAGGAACTTCCATGGATACAGCTATTTTTTTATGTACCTCTTTAACAAGGAATCGCTCAGAATTAGATTACGTTCAGGAACATTAATTTTAAGGGCTTTTAAATTTGAGACAAAATTCATTCTGAGAAGTGGCTATCAATTTACCATCCATGGTAAGTAATGAAGACATAATAAACATCAATAAAAATGCGCTGTTTAAAGGTTGAGGAATGTTAAATGAGGGTTGAAAGATGAACCGTAGAAGAGAATGTCCTCACGCTCTCGTTTATCCCTCTTTAGTAAGCAGATCATGCAATGTTACACAAACATCCACTTTATATATATTTCATCATTTACAATACTAGAACTTTCATTCTGTTATATTTGATTTAAGGAAATAACTATTAGACTCTCTTTTCTTTTCTTAAGAGAATAGTAATTCAAAGTGAAGATAAGTTGCATATAGTTTCTTCGACTTGCAAGTGTGATAGAAACCTTCTTTCTAAGACTAATTATTCAATTTTTTTTAATCAAAAGGGTCAATAATGGCTTTAATTTTAATCTTTTCTCACTTTCTCGAATTTATTTCAATAAATGAAATATAATTTTTTAAAAAACAAAACAAAAGTATAGTTTTTTTAAAAATTTAGTTTCAGAATAATTGTGATGAATTTAAAAAGCTAATTCTGATTATAATATTTTCATGAATTTAAAAAAAACAAATGTGCAAAATTACAGATTAATAAATATTTTTTTAAATAATATTTAAAACATATGAAATGAGTTAAAGCGTTTAAAAAGGATAAGTTATTGTTTTTCTAAGAGAATGGGTGAACAAATTATTTATTATTATTTAAAGTAGTATTTAAACTAGGTAAAATGAGCCGTATGGTAATACAAAAGAGTTAATTAATTTCTACATATATAATAGAATAGCAGAAGACTTTTTAAACCGAAATTCGAAATTAATATTTAAGAGTAAAAATTTATGATACTTAAAAGTAAAGTTTTTAAATAACCAAAGATTTTGAAATATCAAACTGTAAAGCTTTCGCTTTGAACAAAAGACATTTAAGATAACTTTTTTAATGGATACATAAGTTCTTTAAAAACGAAGTGAATTAAAATTTAAGATAATAAAGAAATCCCTAAAAAACATAATAGGAAATGAAAATTAATCTTACACCTCATCGGTGTAAGAAAAATAACGTAATTAGTGATTTTATATTAAAAATAACAAAATGTTAAATTTATTAGTGTTAAAGTAAATCGTCTCACATATTTCTATGAAAGTAAGTAAAATATGTATATTCATGTAAGAAAAGGTGCATTACTAGATTCAATTTCTTACTGAAACATATAATATTTTACATTGGAAATTAGTTTTGTAAAATAAAAATATCATATTTCATTTTATTATAACAAATAATATTCGGACATTTGTCTGAATCAAGTTTTTAATTAATTAAAATTGTTTTTTTATAAAATTAATAAGCCCCATGCATCTATTTTTTCATCGATTTGTACTTTTTTGTATTTAACAAGTATTTTAGTTAATTAATTAACCTTTATTTCATTTTTATAATGAGATATAATTTTTATCTTGGTATTTATTTAAATGCTTTTCTTTTATGTGATAAACTTTTAATGCTAGAATATTTTTATTTTCAATAAATTGTAATTATTATAATGTATTTTATTGTAATTTAAAAATTGTATTAAATATTAATAGGATAACATTTAGATTTCATTAGAAAAAAATAAATTCATGAAAAAACTTCTTAAATATTTTATTCAATGCATATGAATAAAATATTTAAGATCTATATATTAATATTGCTCTCAATAAACTTTTTATCAAAAATACAAGACCTACAGTGATAACATAACTGTTATAAAATATTTTGCAGTCTTCTGATTTAAATTAAACTATACTTCGTGTTTAAAATTTAAAATATTAAATTGTTATATAGGTTGTGCTGAATCGCCAGTCAAGATCCAGATGAGCAAAAGTATTCATCGTCGAATTGTGCTTTCGGAATAATAAATTCATTTTTCACTTGCATTTCGAAATTTGCTTAGATGTGAGTTAAATATGGATATTGTACAGAGCCAAATGCTTGACTATTTGAAAAATTAATATTCATAATAAAATCTATTCAGTTCTATGAAATTTCAAATACCATTATTACAAATATCATAAAAATCAGCCATGTATTACTTCCCTTTTTTTTATCAATTTATAACTTGATGATAAATTATTTGGGAGTTTCAAGAATTGCTGGATAGAAATATTTTTGTATAAACTATTGTATATTATTAATACAAATAATAAAGGTTGTAAATACGTTCACATTATTCAATTTTATTTCTTATCTTTTGTATACAACTCCCTAAATAGTTAATTTCTACAAGTCGTCGAAAAGACTGAATTAATTTGGAAAAGAAAAGGTTTCGACGATTTTTTTTTTAAAACTTGTGTACTGCTTTTTTTGTATTAGAAAAAAATTCTTTATTATAAAACCATACATTTGGATATGAAATTTATACATTTCTGAAACTTAGATATTTTTATCGCATCTTTACAAAAATTATCAATGGAAATGAATTGGAAAGACAGGTTTGTTTCTCTTCACGAGTTGGTTAATCGAACTAATTAACATAGTTAATTTTTATAGAAAATTAGCTGCTACTTCAAAATTTTCACAGAGTGATTATCTTCTTTCTTTTATCAGATTTAATTATCGTCATGAATGTACAGTTCTAATAGAATGTGTTAGAATTTTGATAATATTTTCGACGAAAATCTTTTTTTGTTTTAAATGAATCTTATGAATTTACGATGATATCTCAAAAACAATAATTTTGTTTTAAAAATGTTTTTCCTTTTTTAAAAGAAAACATTTCCTATTTAAAGAAAAATAACTATGAACTTAATGCTTAGTAACAAAAATGTATTAGTTTATGTAAATTTTTAAGCAAGAATTTGTAGAAAACGTGAATTTTGATATAGTGAAATATTTAAATGAGAACAATGTCAATACGACAAAATGTCAGAATACAAAAAAAAGTGAGCACATCCCTAATAAATTCTGAAATAATTGCAAAACTTCTGCAGTTGATTGGTGATTCCCTCTTTTTGAGTCATACCATATTATTTTCCTTATTTTATCAACATATAGTTTCAACAGCCATTTTAATATCACAAATGGCGACATACTAAATTTATTTCCGGATTGCAAAATTTTAATTTGATATAATATTACAACTCCTTTTTTAAAAAAAATGCTTTTTTTCACCGAAATGTTATAAAATATGACTGCTTTCAAATTCAATCTATTTTATTTGAATCTAGTCAAATAGGAATTCCTATTAAAATCAAATTCAATATATTTTAATAGAAATTTTCAATCTATTTTAATCCTTTACTAACAATTATCTTTTGCAAAGCAAAGGAAATGGGAATCAGAAGAATATCCTTTCATTTCTCACCATTCAGAAAGTTAATGAGAAAATTAAGAAGTACTATATTTTATATATTTAGTGTTTTAAGGATGAGCATTCATAGATCTTTTTAAATGAGATTGTGAATATTTTCAGGTATTTAAATTCATTTTTTTCAGAGAATATGACATATTTTCATCTTTGCAGAAGCCCTTACTCAAGAATGCAAAAAATAACAAATTGCATTCGTTAAAATCCACACTCAGCAAATGGTCTAGTGCCTTAGGTAGAAGAAAGGACGTCCTTCTGACTCGACTTCAAATTGGACATGTTCGTTTCACCCATAAGTATTTGTTTTTTTGGTGAAACCTACTTGTAATGGATGCCGAAAGCACTATTTAGTTTTGCACATTTTAACCGAATGTCCAGTTTTTAACCTCCACCGTCAATCATTTTTTAATACAACGATTTTAACACTTAACGATCTATTTGGAAGAAAATCCTCACCTTAATATTTCCTTTTTTTACAATCGATAGGCATTTTACATCATATATAAGTAGTTTTATAGTGTGCCACTTGGTTTCAAACATTTTACCATTTCTGAAAACAAATTGGATGTATTTTACAACTTTTTTCACTATAATTTTTATTACTTTACGTTTATATATTCACCGTAGGTTTGGCTCAGCAGAGCCATAAAAATTCAAATCCCCCCTCCGTCCCCAATAATGCAGAACAAGTTTCTAGCTTAAAGCATTACAATGTTCTACTCAGTCTTAATGCAATTGTATTTGTTTGTGTACACAGCTATAGTCCTTGAATAATTGAAAATATAGGAATTTTTCTGTTTGCCATTTATTTGAGCAGTTCTTCATCATCATCATTAATCTTTTTCTCCTTTTAGCTATGATGAGTAATTTTTTCTACACTTTATCAATTTATAGGAATCATATCAGATTATAAATATTAACATATTAGCTGGTATCCGGTGCATTGCTGCCGCAAAAGAAATAATTTTGGAATTTAAAATATTTATATTATAATAATTATAATTTATCTTAAAATATTATATCGTTTGGAATTTAAAATAACTGTCTTGTTTAATTAAGAATGACAGAAAAAATAATGTTCATTTTCGTATCGGAAATGAATACATTCATTAAAATTGAGTGATATATATATATATTTTGTTTTCCCATCTTCAGCAGAAACAAACAAGTGCAAGTAATAAGTGTTCGAAGTTTCATCGCAATTCGATGACCAGTACGGCAACGCATAAGAGAGATACAGACAAACAATGATTTTTATTTATATAGATTAAATAATTTTACCATACCTAGGACCATCCCGCAACTGCAAGTAATAAGTGTTCAAAATTTCATCGCAATCGGACGAGCTGTTAGGCACCGTATAAGAGACATACAGAGAAACATTCTTTTTTTATTTATGTAGATTAGAAAAAAATTTAAAAGTATCACTTTGAAGAGTTTTTTCAGCTAGCTGACAATTACAAACCATAAATTTTAAAGAAGGAAAAATTAGGAATTTTTGAGGAGTAAAGGAAAGATAATCATTATAATTTTTATCTGATTATTATTTTTGTTGTTTAATTTGATTTGAACTGCAACCATTGACTCACGAGAGCAAAAAAAATTATCGGCCCATTTGGCAATTTTCCATCCTACATCTTAGAGTGGACCCTTTCTTTATTGAGATCGATGAAAACGAAGCGAGAAAAATTGCACAATATGTCTTGAAGAAGGATTTTTATTTGCTTTATAAATCAAGCATCTCCAGAAGCACTCCTACGACCTTCAGACTTTCCTTTAACACGGAAACAGCAATAGCAAACAATAGCAATTTTTCAGATTGTAATAATTGAGGTTGGAAGACTCTCTTAAATCACAAGCTGAGACAGAATTTCAAAGTGACGATGATAATGAAAACAATATAATCCTTCCAAAATGAAATATTGAGCTCGGCTTCCATTTGATTGGAGATTAATTGCTGGTGGATAATTATTTTATCTTTGTCGTGGCTTACGTGTAGGCAAATAAAGTTCAAGCTTTTAAAAAATAATCTTCTTTATTAAACATTTCTTTCAACTCACCACTATCAACATCAACCTTTCCTTTTTTCTGAATCACCCACAATTCTAAACATACACATCGCCATCTCTCGTTTCCTCCCCTTTTTTTCTCCCGTTGCCAATCCACAAAAAAACAACCAAAGAAACTACTTTTATATTTTTGGTTGCCATACAGGAAATATATAAAAACAACTTAAAGAATGCATCTAAATAAACATAAATTTAAAATTTAGTGTCCCTGACACCTTCCCCCCAGAGTCATATTAGATCCAAAGATTTAATATGGCAAAAAAATAATAAGGGTCACATCATTTACACTTATCAATAGACTTACCCTACTAATAAATAATTTTAAAGTTCTAAAAATTCTTAAATTCTCTATAAAGTTCTAATTCGTCTTCTTCTATTTACAATCGAGATAGTGCATCTGCATTGCTTAGTTTTGACCCTTTTATGTGACTTGCCTCGATGTCATGGCGTTGAATGGCTAACGCCCATCTCTGCAATCTTGAACATTGGGGCACAGCACTCGTAAGAAACAATAGCGGATTATGATCGGTTAGCAAGAAGATCTTAGCTCCACAAAGTAAAGTTTCAAATCTTTTCAGAGCCCAAATAATAGCATACGCTTCTCGCTCGATTGTAGACCACTTCTGTTGTGTTGGACTCAGTTTCTGGCTTCCAAAAGCTATTGGATGTGCCTTGTTTCCTTCATCCATTTGGCCTAGACAACACCCCACTGCTGTCTGCGAGGCATCCGTGTGCAAGTAGTATGGTTTCTCTATATCAGGAACTTTTAATTCTGTAATTCCACACAATGCGGTCTTCAACTCGTTGAATGCTTTTTCAGCCTCTTTACCCCATGGAATTTCATTCGGCACTTTCTTCTTAGTAAGTTCTGTTAATGGTAAAGCAGTTTTTGCAAAGTTTGGAATATATTGCCTGTAAAAATTGCATAATCCTAATGCACTCCTCTGTCCTTTCTTTGTCTTGGGAGATTTTAAGTTTTGAATCGCCTTTATTCTTTCTTCATCAGGTGCGTGCCCACCTGAACCAACTACATGTCCCAAGTATTTAACTTTCTATCTTGCAAAATCACACTTGTCCAAATTTACTGAGAAATTAAAATACTCCAATCTTTTGAAAACTTCTTCCAAATGTTTCATATGCTCCTCCCACGTATCAGAAAATACTGCTAAATCATCAATGTAAGCACAAGCAAAGTCAGACATAGGTTGGACCATTTTAGACATGGCTCTTTGATAAGTTGCAGCAGCGTTCCTTAATCCAAACGCTAATACATTCCATTGATACTGACCTCGGTGAGTTCGGAAAGCTGTTAAATGTTTGCTGCTTTCTGCCATTGGTATAGCACAATATCCCTTCAACATATCTAGCACCGTTATAAAATTTTTCTTCCCTACTAAGAAATTCAACTCCATCATATTCTGCATCGGATATGCATCAGGTACAGTCAGTGCATTTAAACTTCTGAAATCTATGCATAGCCTTATGGTTCCATCTTTCTTATGAACACATAATATTGGGTGTGCTATTTCACTTACTGCATGTTCAATTAATCCTAACTCTAATAATTCATCTATTTGTGCATCCACTTCTCTTTTCAAATTCTCCGGTATCTTATAAGTTTTGGGTTTCATGGTTTCCTCTCCGGCTTTTAACTTTATCACATGCTCCCCTACTTTAGTTCGTTTAATTCTTCCAGAAAACAACGTTTTGTATCGATATAGCAAATCCTTCAACTGCTTTTGTTGTGTCTCGGTTAGGTATTCAACATTTACTCTTTCTAATGCTTCATCATTTCTCTCAGCTATTGAAAGTTTTGGTGTTTCGTATATCTCACCGAATTCCTCATCAATATTATAAACCACTCCAACAGTCTGAATTCTTGCTTTGTATTCCCTCATCTTGTTTACATGGAGCAATCTTAAATTCCCTTCAGGCATCCTCAAATAGTAGGAATTTGGTTTTACTCTCCTCACAACTTCAACAGGGCCAATCCATCTAGCATAAAGTTTATTGGTTGAGTCCGGTATTAATACAAGCACTTGATCTCCTGGTATAAATTCTCGAGGTTTCCTTCTAATATTGTAATATTCAGCGTACTTACTTTGTTGTACCTCACTTGTCGATTTTGCTTTTCTTGTTGCTACCTCTAACTTTCCTCTTAACTCCTTCAAATAATTCTCTACTGATCCTTTCAGGTTTAGAGGTAATAATATCTCACCAGTCCAAGCTGATTTTAATATCGACAGCGGACCTTTTGGTTCTCTTCCATACATCAGCAGAAAAGGTGGAACACCTGTCGTTGCATTTGGAACTTCTCTATAAGCCCATAGTAAAAATGGTATTTGTCTATGCCAACTTCTTCCTTCCTCTCTGATAATGTGATGCAGCATATTCTTAAAAGTTTGATTCCATCTCTCAATTAAACCATTTCCTTCCAGATGGTAAGGTGTTGAAAAGCGTGGACAAGCTCCTAGAATTTTTGAAAACTCTTGCGTTAAACTTGATGTAAAATTAGTTGCATTGTCCATTACAATCACTTCGGGAATTCCGGTCCTACTGAAAATTTCCAGCAGAGCTTCACACGTATTCTTAGCCTTCAAAGACTTTAGAGGGACTGCTTCTGGCCATCTAGAATGTTGATCCATCAAACACAGAATGTACTTATGTCCCTGTGATGATATTGGTTCTACAGGACCTATTAGATCTACATTTACCACTTGGAATGGTAGTTCTGGACGACATACAGGTGTTATTGGAATCTTATCAACTGAACGATTTACTTTTCTGCATTGACAACCATAACAGGAACTACAATATGCTCTAATCTCCTTGCTCATACCTGGCCAATAGAATGAGAATTTGATCCTCTGAATTGTTTTTCGAGCTCCTAAATGCGCTCCAAATACTGATTCATGTGCAATTTCTAGTATCTTTTTCTTTCTAATTTCAGGAATCACTAGCTGTCTTACCTTATTTCCACACATAATCTCTTCATGGTATAGCATATTATCCTCCAATACATATCCTCCTTTGTTTTGCTTAGCCAATCTCCATGCCTCTTGAAGAGTATCGCACCTCCTTTGTTGATTCTTAAAGATCTCTGCTTTATTTCTGTTATTCTCTTCAGCATCATATTTCCCTATTATCGGCTCCCCTTCTTCCATTTCATTATTCACACTCACATTCACTGCTTCCTTTTGAGCATCTGATCTTAAGTTCACAGCAACTGTGACAGTTGGATTGTACATTCTCTTTTGTTCCTTCAATGCTTCATACGTTTCCATATCCAATAATATGTCAGCATTTAGTCCATCCAGAGTTGCCACTATCGTCTTAATTACAGGTGTAACATACGAATTCGTCATTAATCCAATTTCCACTTCTTTTAGTTCAGCCTTTAAGCACGTACCAAACGCAGGTTGCAGCATTATGCATCCCTTAGAATCTACTTCTTTACCCACCACACTGCTTCTAAACACACTTATTTGTGCTCCTGAATCTACAATAGCTTCGTACTCAGTTCCTCCATATGAAATTTTTACTATTTTAAGATCAGACATCTTTGGCTGAACAGCAACCCCTTTCTGATTTTCCATTACAGCCTCACCGTTGAATCTCGCAGTAACTACTTTGCTTTCGCTCTCTTTTTCTTCAAGAACTTTGACTTCCGCCACTTTAACCTCAGTCCTTCCTCTCCCTTCTTTCTTATCCCGACAAAATCTGGCCAAATGTCCTGCTCGCCCACAGTTGAAGCACGTAACTGGGTTTTTGAAAGAACTTCGCTTATCAAATCTCCTGTGATTACTCGACTCTTGTCTATATTCTTCACCAAATATATGATTTCTTTTATTAAAATAGCTTTGTTTTTCTTGACGGAAATTTCTATACGATGGATACAAAGAGGCTTTATTATATTGCCTTGCATTTTCATATTCATCTAACTTCTCAGAAAGAGCATCAACTGTAATAATTTTACTCCAACAATCAATAAAATGTTGTTGAATATCTCTCGATACCTGTTCCTTCATCTGTTCCACAATAACAAGTTGTTTCAGACTTTCAAAATCATTAATTTTTAATCCCCTAATCCACTCGTTGAAATAATTCGCCAACTCAAACCCAAAATCTCGCCAAGTATTTTCAGACGATTTACAATGACTTTTAAATTTTATTTTAAATGCTTCCGGGCTCAATTTAAATCTTTTCAATAATATACTCTTCACGTGCTCATAATCGTTTGCCTTTTCTTCAGGTTCCCGGGCAATTAAATTCGCCATTTCCAACGGCAATAGTCTAATTAGATTAGTTACCCAATTTTCCTTTTTAATCTGCACTCTTCCTGCTTGTCTTTCAAATAATATTAGATAAAAACTTATATCACCTTCTTTGGGATCAAAGTTATGCATTAACCTTTGCTATCCAACTTTTTCTTGCATCCTTTCATTTTGAGAACTCATTTCTCCTCCAACACCACTATTCACAAACGATGTCTCTATCTTCAACTTTTCTAATAAAAACTCATTTTCTTGTCTCTTCTTTTCCAATTCAAACTCATTTTCTTGTCTCTTCCTTTCTAATTCATTTTGACGCTTAATTCCTTCCTCTCTTTCATTAACTATTCTTTCTAATAATTCTTTCACAAACTCCTCCTCATACTCCGTACTTCCTAGTATTATCTTTTTTAAATCAACAACTTTCATATCTTTCGTAATAGTTTCTCCTAATTCCTCCGCCAAACACTGCAAATCTACCTTCTTTGATCTTCCTGAAAACGCCATTTCTAAACCAACTCTTCTAAATAAACTTCCATAAATATTATAAATTATATACTTTCTTTCAACAACCTCTATAAAAATAAAAATAGCTTACTTTTCACCAGAGTCGAAATATTAGCAATCTTGGAATTCTTCAAATTTTTCGAAATCCTTTCAAATCTCACTTCTTCAAATTCGCTTGAAATCCATTGGGTTATTCCCGCGCATTTATGTCGTGGCTTACGTGTAGGCAAATAAAGTTCAAGCTTTTAAAAAAATAATCTTCTTTATTAAACATTTCTTTCAACTCACCACTATCAACATCAACCTTTCCTTTTTTCTGAATCACCCACAATTCTAAACATACACATCGCCATCTCTCGTTTCCTCCCCTTTTTTTCTCCCGTTGCCAATCCACAAAAAAACAACCAAAGAAACTACTTTTATATTTTTAGTTGCCATACAGGAAATATATAAAAACAACTTAAAGAATGCATCTAAATAAACATAAATTTAAAATTTAGTGACCCTGACAATCTTATAAAAGGATGTTTCCTTTTTGAAAGAATTATCACTGGGGAATTTTATGACGATTTGAAATAAAAAAAATCTTAATTTTAAATTTTCAGTTATTTTTGATAACTAAAGAAATATTTCTTTTATTTTTTGAAACAGTAAGTTTGGTTTTGGTACTATTTTGAATCCCCAGTTTAATAAGTGCCAAATAATAAAATAGTTACTTTTAACTAAGCAATTTTTTTATTTCACATGCAATTTAATATTTCAATAATGTGTTCAATAATAAAAAAATTCTCATATTTGTTGTTGTTTATACAATAGTAAAATAATAAATGTGCACTAGTTGGTTTTAGATTTTGATTATTCTCTGTATATCAGTTTCTACATAATGGTAGCTGTTGAGGATATTGTTATGAATATTTAATATTGATTTCCTGAAATATTAGTTTAAGACAGAAAACAGAGAAAACAGATATTATTAATGGCTGTTGAATAGAAATCAGATTAATGGTATCCGGTTAGGCGACCATTTGGTGATTTAGCCATGATTTTCGAGACAAAAATGAAGGTATTTGGAAAGGCAATAATGAAGCAATATATCTATTAAAAGCCTGAAATTAACAGATTCTTCTAGAAAATTCGATATCCTGTTAGGAGACCATATAAACAAATACACTCACGCAATTCAATTTTCCTTTCAAGGTGTTGATCGAGGAAAGAACTATCTTATTACTTTCTGTGAGTTATTGTTTCTTGCTATCTGTCTCAGTAGTATTAGTGTCTTCAATTGCTGTTCTTGTGTATTATTCAGACATAACATATTAGCAGATATGTTATGTTTCTTCTTTTTTCATGTTTTTAATAGAGCCTTTTTCATCTTATCCAATGTAGTATGTTTCTTTTATAAGATTATAATACGATTTCTATAACAATATTCAGCGACGTTTTTTGAATATTATGTAACAAGAGGTACACAAGAATGATTTCATTGTATTATAAAAGTTATTTTCCGAATTCCATTAAATAGGGACAAAAAGAACATTTGAAAATTTATTTCAATATTTTTGTTGAATACCAATAAAAATACAACAAACTATTAAAAAAGAGAGGAAAAATTTGCACGATACTGCATATACTTCTGAAACAATGAAGTACATGCAGCATCATGCATTATTTATGAAGTTTATACAGCAGTTTGCATCATTTAATACACAAAATAAAATAAAATGCCCTTTTCCATTAAAAAAACTTCTTTAAAACGTTTAGTATTAATGATTGTTTTGTTTTATAGAAACATTTTTCTGTTAGCATTTATCTAATTTATTTCATAACCGCAAATTAAGTTCTGCTATGAAACTGGCGGAAGTGAAAGAACACAGCTGCATTTTCAATGAATTGTTTTGTTTAATAATTCCAGTTTTCGACGACTTTATTTGTTTGTAAGTAGGAAAGTTAGACGCCACAGTTTTGAAGTGTTTTGGAAACGCACAGTCCACGCTTTCGTACTGCTTTCGCCATATTCTTACTCTGCTCTCTAATTGAAAAAATAATTCATCAAATTATATGTCTCTTTTCCAGTCGTCAATTGCCCAATATTTGTCTTTTTTAGAGAGCTAGAAACGAGAACTATATTTCAATTCATATAGTAGAGGCTTTATATAGTCATATTGTTCAATTCATATAGTAGAGGCTTCATATAGTCATATTGTTCAATTCATATAGTAAACTCTTCCTTTAATCATATTGTTCAATTCATATTGTAGAGGCTTCATGCAGTCATATTGTTCGATTCATATAGTAGAGGCTTCATATAGTCATATTGTTCATTTCATATAGTAGAGGCTATAGATTCATACGTCGCAGGCCTTGATAGCCTATAAGGTGTAAAGTGAGGCAAACAATTCATTAGGAGACCTTCGTAATTGATTCTTAATTATGATTATTCGCAATTTGAAGTGTTGCAGATCTGCTGTTGAACTGGAAAGTCATGAAAAATTCTTTTTAAACTGATCATTCAACAGCCTGTGATGACCACACGCTTGAGATTGAGACTCAATTTTTTTGCTTGCTAATTCACTCTGTATGAAAGTTAATAACAGATGTTCTCTAACTCTTTACAAGGACAGATGTTTTGTTTTTACTGACATGTGGATCACGTATTTTCCCCATTTCTTTGCAGTAAACACTGCACAATTGATGTCCCAATTGTCCTGAATTCCCTTTTTTATAGTCATTCTTTTTATAGTTTTCATAATTACTTTTTTTATAGTTTTTATAATTACTCTTTTTTTATAGTTTTTATAATTGCTCTTTTTTATAGTTTTTATAATTACTCTTTTTTATAGTTTTTATAGTTATCCTTTTTATAGTTTTTATAATTTCTCTTTTTTATCTTTATAGTTGTTAATTACTCTTTTTTCATAGTTTCTATTGTTATCCTTTATATACTTTTTATAATTACTCTTTTTTTATAGTTTCTATAGTTATTCTTTTTATAGTTTTTATAATTACTCTTTTTTATAGTTACCATTTTAATAGTTTTTATACTTACTCTTTTTTTATAGTTATCCTTTTTACAGTACTCTAGTAGAAAGGATGGGAATTTAGTGCCGCTCTATTTAAAAATATTAATTTGGCCACACAGTATTGAAACAATAGTTTTTATGATATTATTTTTATAAATTATCCGATTATTATTGTTGTTGTAATATCTTACTTAATTAGGAAACAACAGAAGATGTTCTAAAATGCTCTTTAAT
The DNA here is from genome assembly GCA_026543055.1 of Argiope trifasciata. Taxonomy (NCBI): domain Eukaryota; kingdom Metazoa; phylum Arthropoda; class Arachnida; order Araneae; family Araneidae; genus Argiope; species Argiope trifasciata. Next base: position 545,438 of record JAPMOQ010042275.1, on the reverse strand, counting down.
TACTCATTCGTGCGTGTGAAAAATCAAGACTTTCTGAAGTACAAACATCAAAGCCACATAGTGTTGTTTCTCAAAATGCTGAGAAACAACACTAGAATACCTTTGAAGATAACAAAACATTTTTTTCGACGATATCTATAAAGTAGATCCAAATTAAGGAAAAAGGATATCCAGTGTATTTTTAAAACTAATTGAGACTTTATTAACAAGGACTCTCAATTGTGGAAGAAGAAGATAAAATCCATCAAAAATAACCAATGAGACAAAATTAAATAAAAGCCAGAAAAAAACGCTCAGAATTTTTTTCGGGGGAATGAATGAATATTCTTTGAGGCAGAAAGAAAGAAGTATGTTAAAATCATCCATCCTCAAATAGATTGCTCGTCAGATATCATTAAAAATATAAGAAGCATTTTTGTTATCAATATTAAAAAGTAATAAAAGTAAAGTGTAGAGAAAACAAGCGGAAGAGAAAGGCTCCGCTGTCAAAGGCTATTATATAATGAGCGGGAACTACAATTTGATAGAAATCTGATTAAAGTTAAAGTAATTAATTCTATTTAGAAGCATTTTATCGTGTTTTCCTATCTCGTCATTTTGTTGTTTAGCAGTAATTTCCTCCTTTGGCATAATAATTTGATAATTAACTGGGTAGCTTTTTTCTATGGAAACTCATTTTTTTATGTGGATATCATTTATTGTATTTTCTAATACTCTATATAGCTTTGAAATTGTAAATTTTGCTAATAAAAAATTATAACTGATTTTAAAATTGTATGTTTATTTATATTATCATTAAGAGCAGCGCTTTACCATTTTTTAAATTTGACTCAACTATAAAAAGAAGATAAATAAATTTATTTCACATTAATAAATCATATAGTTTGAAGTTTTTTGATACCTTAGTTTATGCTAAATATTTTAAATTTTGAACATGGCATATTATTTCATATTCAAGTGAAAAACAAGGAAATCTGCGTCCTTTCTTGCTCATTTTGAACGAGTCGTCCAAATGTGTTTTTTTGGGGGTGGGATCCACTTGTTCTACTACACTCATTGCAGATGTTAAGAAACATAACATTTTAAGAGTGAAAAAATAGATTTTAAATATTTTGATATCGGATTTCTGCTAAAATATGCATTACTGATTAATACATTACAGCACTGAAAATAACGTAATTTCTTGAATGTAACGCATTTCCAAAAATATTTCAGAATTTTTCTGAAAATTTAATTGATGCTATCGGTAAGAATCCAGACAGAACATTTTGTGTTTAAATAAATATTATCAATAGTATTCCATTTTTTTTTTGTTTCTTTCATACGGAGGGATTTTCAATAAAATAAAGACTTGAGATTTATTTGAAAAAAGTGATAAATCTTTTTGATTTTGTGATATTTATGAAAAAATATCGAAGAAATCGTAATGTCGAAGAAACATGAAATCCGATATGTTTCAAAGTGTTATCATGATTGCAGTTATTTCTTTCTATGTAAATAAATGATGAAGTTTTTAAAAATTGTTCTAAACGATAAAATAATGTTGATATTGGTGAAAAATGAATACAAATTTCTCACAATATCTTAAATTGAAGTACACAATGCGATATAAAATGAGATCCTGAAAAAGATTTTAAATATTTTATTTTAAATATTCACCTAAAATATTTCCCCCTTTTTCAATTTACACATTCAGCTTCTTTTATATCCTGTAACATTTATTAGAATATCCTTTTATAATTAAAAACTTTTTCAAGAAATTTTTTGAATAATTAATTCAATTTGTTTCATTGATTATTTATTTAATACTAAATTCTATTTCCTATTTTCTTATAAGGGCATAACAAAATTTTCACATGAGCATGAATTTGAGGAATTGCATCTGTTTTATTAATGAGTTTTGAATGAAATTTATTCCTCATGTGAAAAATTCGACTAAGGGATAAAAATTTTCAATAGCACTTAAAGGGATTGGAAAGTTATTTATCTTTATATGAATTTATAATTATTTCAGATAGTCATAATTGTATAAAGGAATTACAGTGAAGATAACATTTAATAGAAAGATTCGGTCTGTATCCATCTATATATATAAACTTTAGTAACAAATAAAGAATCAGTAATTTTTGAGAGCAGAATTAGATTTAATTCGTCAAAGAGGTTGTATCTGAGTTAGCTTGGCAAAAAATATTCTTTTCAGTAATCTTCAGATTTAATATTATATACGCAATAAAAGCATCAATTAAACTATGTAAATTGTATTATTCTTTCAGAATTCTTAATAATTTAAAGTTTTATTATGATGAAATACTAATCGAGCGATATCGTTTCAATTTTTGATACATTTCTTGATGGATTTTATAATGTTATAGAATAAAATATGGAATGAAAAAAATAAAAATATTGTTAAGAAATGGAATATGAAATGTAGCAAATATGTATTATTAAGGAATGGAATATAAAATGAAGCATCGATATATTATAAAATGAAGTATAGAATGAAAGAAGATAGATTATTTTAGAATGAAATATGAAATGAAGCAAAAATATATTGTTATAGAATGAAATATGAAAGGAAGTAAAGGCATATTGTTAAAGAATGAAATAAGGACTGAAGCAAAGACCAAGAACAAAATATAAAAGTAGACGTTTTTGTATTAGAAATCATGTCAACAAACCGGTGCAATCCATATTTTAGAAGCAAAGAATAGCAACTACTTATAAACATACCACTAATTTTTGATAGTTTACGATTTTATTACTTTCTATTAGCTGGTAAAATGTGCGTGCTTTTATAAACTAAACCGATAAGAATGGTGTTCCCAATACTCTCCAATAAAGATAGTATTCCTTCCCACCCAATCACATAAAATTGTGGACTTTGGGTACAGCCGCAAATGCTTTGAGACGGTATTGGTGTACAAAGAAATGAAGTGTAGATATTTGAAATGATTCTAATTTCCTACTGAATCTCTCTGACAAATAAATTTTGACATCTTTTCTTCAACAGACTGAATTTAAAATTTGACACGAAATTACAATTGTAGACACAATATTACACTTAATTCATTGCGTTTCCATATGTGATCGACAGACAGTTCTAAATTTGAGAGATCTTGTTAAAAACTTAATACATCCCTATTTCTTTCATGTTAAACGTATACCAAAAACGTATACCAATTTCATTGTATATTTTATTATTTTTTATAGTTATCTAATTTACTTATATTTGAACAGTCAGATAGATAGATTTCATCAGAATCCTATAATCAATAATATCGTATTCTCAACTACCTAACAGTGAAAATCCGCACTCATAAACAAAAAGCAAATTGGTGGTTCTGATAGAAGTATTTGTCTAACGTTTCTTGAAAGTCGAGCATACATTAAAAGATATTGGTGTGCTATCATTCCTGTAGACAGAACCTCGAATCATTAAATGAAGTTTTTTATTTGTATATTTGACAAAGAATATTTACTCGAAAAAAATGTAAAAAAAAATTGAACAAATGATTTTGAAAATGAAAAAAAAAATGCATATAAGAGTTTTCCATACATAATGTTTTAAAATTATATTTATTATGAATTACAATTTCATGCTATAAAATTGATAATTTTTTTCTTGTAAAAGTGGAAATTCGAACTATTGATTTTCTTCTAAAGGAAATCAATAGCTCAAAATTAAAATCAATTTAAAGTTCAACTTCAAAAATCAATTTTCTCTTCAAAAAATCTTCTAAAGAGGAAATTTGAACAATTGATTTCTAGTAAAAGAGGAAATTTGAACTATTTTTTATTTTCGTCACGAAGAATACTTTAAAGTCTGACTGATAATTCCTATAAAGCTGTGTGAAAAGATTAAAAAAAATTAGGTGTAGTGTAGATAGTGTAGAACAAGAACAAGAACATAAATATACAGAACAGAACAAGAACATGAATATTATGGACATAATAAAGTTGTGTCGTAAAAATATATAACTAATTTTAATCTGCTAATAGCTCATGGATTATGCTTGGATGATTTCTTAAAAATCCCATTAAAAGTAAGGTATTTATTTGGTAAAGAGTATTAGTTAGATTTATTTCAAAAATTAACATTTTCTTTGAAGTAGTTATAGAAAGAATTTAATTACATTTTCAAATTATTCTTATAGCATAAGAAATATTCTAATAATACTGCTTTGTTTTTTTACTTAATGAAATTTATAATTAATAATGATATTTCATAAAACCTACAAAGACGATGTATTTGTTTTCTTGAAATAAGTTTGCATGTTTCTTTATTTTGCACTTGGTTAAATTTCATTAATCTGTCTGGATATTGTTTTTCTTTGGAAGCAAAATACCTACTTCAAACAGTTATATATGATTAATGTAAATTACTCTCCTACAAATATATTATAATCCCACATTAAGTAATTTCTCAGAATGATTTATATATTCATCAGATTAAGTACTTTAATGAATCCAAATAAAGTATAATACCATGTCTGGTATGAAGAACCTGATACATTCTTTCTAGAACAAATATTAATATTTAAGGGCTTTTGAGACGATTCAAAGTAATAATTTGAATAAATTATAAATTAAATAAAAACGTGATGATATGTAATAATGGATTTTATTTCATTCCATTCTTATATGTAATTTTATTGCAAGATATAATTCCTTTCATATACGCAGCCATAAATTATTTTTTTTTCCAGCAATTGCCATTATGTATAGCATTAATAGTTTGATATTTTAAATGAAAAAAATTACACTTTTTTCCTATATGAATACTAATTTTCTCAGTTATTATATAATTTCTTAATCTTATAATTTTAAATTAGATATGAAACATAAATTTCTCATGGAAACGTTGAGATTTACGAAGTCACAAATATCATTTCTTCTGCATAATTGAGCTATGAACCAACGTTTGTGTAATGTTGCCATCAAAATTCTTATGCAGCTAACCTAAAACCGGCGCTCTATCTCATTAAATCTTAGTTAGTGAAGTCAGATTTATTTTCTGTTAGAATAATTTTTTTAAAAAATGTTTCTAGCATTATAGGTATATAGGTGGAGATCATGTGCAGTTGAAATTATGCATTCAATTGAATTCGAAGAAGTAAAAAAAATTATGAGCCTAAAATATTTTAATATGTTTAAGGATCAATAATTTGAAATAAAAAGATACTAGATTCTGATCTGTAAAATAATATTAATATTAAGATTGTACAGTGTGAAAAAGAAATTTTAATGACATGAAATTTTAATATTTATGCAATTAATGTATGATTAATCTTGTTAGTCTAATAAGTTAACAGTGAATTTTGAAAAAAAAGGAGTACAGAAAGAACAATTGCCTATAAGAATCGGATTTGTTTTTTCTTTTTTCAGAAAAATCATATACTTCTTTCTTAAAAAGATTATCTAGATTGTTTTATGAAATCCTTTTATTACAAATACTGAATTTCATTAATGAATTTTATGGTAAATTATATGTTTAATTTGTGTAGCAAATATCTATTTGTTTTAAATAAAGGTATTCCAATTGGTTTTTGAAATTTCAGAAGGTACTTTCAAAAAAAGAAAATATTATCTTCATATACTTCTAGAATCCTACCTCTGAATTGACTAATCACTGATAGTCTTACCATAAACTTCTATTCCTTGCCCTTTCTTTGTAATAAAACGAGCATTTGAATAACGCTGTTTCGAACTTTTTTTCTTTACCAAAATTAGCAAATTTAGTGAAAAAAAATAAAAGATATTTAATTATTTAAAAAAATTTAAAATGCATTTTCCTTCTTTTTTTACCCAATAAAAGAGTTTAAGTGTATTATATAAAGAAGTGTGAGGATTTTTTTCATGAAATACTTAAAGGGATTGCAGATAATTTTAAATAATAGTAATTTTTCTTCTACCAATTTAATGATAATGACATATTTTTTCAAGTCATTAAAGAATAAATTGCCCATAACTTATTTTAAACTCTAGTTTCAATTCTAATTAATTACCGATATTTTATCTTAATTTATCCCACTATAACTTCATTCTAAAGAATTCACTTAATTTCTGACCCGATTCCACTTTATCTATCATTAATTCAACAGAATCTTTGCAAAACTTTTGCATCGGTTAAAAGCCGACGTTCACATGCTCCGCGTGAAGAGCTAGAAACATGTCCAATATGGACATCCTTTTTTAAAGATCATTGTCTTGCTTCTCTTACTTATGATGGGCATTCAGAAATCCCTAAACGATACTTAATAATACATCTGCTCTGTAAACAAAGCTTTCCATATCAAAATATAGTACAGGGTGGCCCAGAAGTCACTTTACATTTTGAAAATTAAATAACTTTTTTTCTATTAATATATTTCTTTTTCTCTTTTCAGAATTAAAAAATATAATCCCTGGAAATTTTTGGCATGGATAAGTTTACAACAGAACAACGAGTGAAGATAATTGAATTTTACTTTGAAAATGGACGGTCAATTGTTGCAACGCAAAGATCGTATATGCGCCATTTTAATGTTCGACATCCCCCTAGTAGGCCTGCAATAAGGAACTTAGTGACGCGTTTCCAACAGCATGGCTCTGTAAGTTTTGAAAATTTTGAAAATTAAATAACTTTTTCTTAAATGACTGAATTGACTCTGGTGACTCTGTTGCAACAATTGACCGTCCATTTTCAAAGTAAAATTCAATTATCTTCACTCGTTGTTCTGTTGTAAACTTATCCATGCCAAAAATTTATAGGGATTATATATTTTAATTCTGAAAAGATAAAAAGAAATATATTAATAGAAAAAAAGTTATTAATTTTCAAAATGTAAAGTGACTTCTGGGCCACCCTGTATATTAACAAGAGAAAATTAATTTCTGTCCTTTTTACCACTACTGCTTGTCCTTACCGCTTGCAAATAAATCTGCCTACGGGGGAAGCATATAGAAAACTTTTAAATAAAGTCTTCTTCAATATCATCGAACCTGCTAATTTCACAATATATAAGTCTTACGCACACACACGCACGCACACGCACATACACACATGCACACATACACTCACGCACACGCACACTCCTATCATGATTATAACATGAAGCATTAAAGTTACGATTTTTACATCACTTTTTAAACAGTGCAATGGTTCTTCGAACTACTTAATATAAGTGAATATAGAATTGATTTTGCTTCTAACCATTTATCTACTGTGCTTGAGCGTAATTCATGTATCGAATTATCTTATTTTAAAATCAGAAATTAAGTCATCGTTACTCATTTAAATTCGATGTAACAATCATCTATAAATCTTAAATATCTCAGATGATTTAACATTTTAGTTCACTAAATATGATGACATAAACAGCAGAAAAAAAGATGGCAGTTCAATAGAAAACAGGGGTAAAAACAATAAAGAATTTATTATCCATACAATTAAATGCAGTTTTTTTTTTTAAAAAAAAGGTGTTTTAAAATGTTTTATTTTAATAATATATAGCTATATTCTCTAAATGATTTCCTCCTGTAAAAGAATGGAAATTTGTCATTAAAGTTAACAAGGTTATGCTCCCCCTGAGAGTAAAACAATGATATTTTGCAGATTACGAGATTAATGAATGGACTTATAAATGTTTTGAAGCATGGGGCATTTTCGATAAGATATATTTTGCATCCTGTTAAAATTCTCGTAGCTTATCATTACATCAGATATCCAGGTAAAATGATCACCCTCCCCCCCCAACTGTTATGAATCACATCGTGGGAAACACGGGAAGGAGAAAAGCTCATAGTTGGTTAGTAGGTACGATAATTGTATACAAAAATGATGGTCAGTCAATTGGCAATGCCCCTCCTAGCTAAACCCGAGCAATAATGGGACGTGCTTCCTGTGTGACTGTTTGTACCACGGTCAGTGATGGCCCCTAGGATTCAACCTTGACTTCTCTCATTACTGTCGAAATGTTCGGGAAAGCCAAAGTACTGACTCCCCGTCCCACCACTTTGAAGATGATCATGGCAAGATATGGACCACGATGCCTTCCATGATAGAGGATAAGCCCCTGTTGGGGCTAGGAGTCTCGAAAACCCCAATCACAATTTGGGTCGGAGTAGCTATTTACAGTTTATGGTTTCGCCAATCATCCTCTTCTTTAGTCCTTCAAAGGGAGGGGAGGGAATGTGGACTTCGAGGCCAAGGATTAGACTAAGTAGGGAGGTTTCCTTGTTTTCAATTGAGACACATTAATAGTGAAGAAATGTTTCAAAATCTCGGGAGATGGCGAAGTTTATCTATTGGTGGGGTTCTATTTTTAGTATTATTTTGCACATTTTTCCCATTTTGAATAATTTTCTCATCGCTTCAGTTAATAAGCTTTTCACATAACTTGTTTAGTAATTGTTTTCTTCAATGGCACTTGTTATTGACAAACCCGCTGATCGCTGCCAGTATTTTTAAGCCTAAAATAGAGTCCCTTGTTTTTCAGTAGCGCCAACTAGGGCCAAGAGTACGACTTAACTACTTCATGCTTCTCATTCGCTTACACAACAGTTTTTTACAGAGGAGCACATTCACATTACCCACATATAGAACACAAAATAGCAACCATGCCCAAACTAGGACGCGCAAGAACACTAGGAGGAGGCGCTACCCCTAAGCCAGGAAGCCAGTACTTGGTTGATTGAAAGCTGTCTTTATATGTTATGCCAATGCTATAAGTCCTTACATTTTTTCCTCAAAAATATTTACAATTCTTATAGTAAGTTCGAATTTGTGAACGAAAAATGCAATATTTTTGGAATAAATCTGTTTCAGTCATTAGAAGAGTACACTTAGAGTATTTATAATTCCTATTCTGTAATAAATTGAAATATAATTAAAAAAATTAATCCAGCAGGCTATAAGAGTTTTCCAAATGATTCTGACAGAATAAACATAAGTTGTTATGTTTTTACACCGTATTAAAAATGAAAACTTATAAAATTATCCTTTGAATTATTTTAATATACACATATTGTAACTTCATCATTAGTTAAAAAAAATTTTTTAAACACAAATGAATCATAACAAAAAGAAAGAAAGAAAAACAACTCTATTCTCAAAAAGAGGATATTGTCATTTTTTAATAAACAAATTTATTATTTCAATGAAATATTTCTCAAATTTAAAAGAAATAAATTTTATTAAAATAAATACTAATATCTTTTATCTTTAGAAAAACAAAACTTGTAATGGTACATTTGTAATAAGAAAAGCATTTTCAATATCCATCCTTTTAAAATCCAATTTGGCATTGTTGTTACATGTTTCAACAATGTTTAAATTTTTCAGCATTTTAATTAAGTAATAATTCAAACTATTCATATAATTATTTAATATTTGATGCCAAAAATTGGGTATAAAACTTTGAGAATAATTTAAACGATTATTGATTAAAAATAGATTGAAAGACAAAGAAAAAGAATATTTTTTTTTCAATTCTGAAAAAAATGAGTTAGGAAATTGAAGTTTAAAAAATGATTGATTAATCTTCCAAGGGAAAGGACTAATCTACTCCATAAAAGCTCTATTCAATTACAGAGTAATCTACACCGATAATTGGAAAATCCGGCTATTATCATATTGGGCTCAAAAAATAAAATAAATAAACCGTGAAGAGCTGGTTTTTCTGTTTTCATCAAGATAATCCATCCAAAAAATTAAAAAAATTCATCTGTTGTCTGCTTAGATTGGAGATAGTTTTAGAGAGAATCGATTTAAAGGGAAGGAACGCGAAAAGAAGGAATGTTGGAAGAAAAGTGAAGCACTCTTTTTTATTCAAAAATCTAAGTGATAAATTTTATTAATTTTGATTTAGTAATTATTAATGCAGATTGAATTGCCATATTGTAATATTTCCTTATTTTTATCTGCTGCTATTCATCTGGAACTTTTTTTTTTGGATTTATTGAATCTTTTTTTGTTTTGTGATTCTTGAATTTCGGCAAAGACAAGTTAAAAACTATCAGGTAAAATTATCCTGTTGGATTATTTCCTCTAACATGCTAACCATTGATTTTTCGAGGTTGCTAATTTCAAACGATTCAGATATATGGAAGAACATAAGACCTTTAAAACTTAAATGAAACTATTCCAATTTTAATTAATAATTATTTGGATAACATAAATCATTTTTAATATATCATTTTTACAGGAAAGATTAATATTCTCGTATTACTCCTTCCTTATTATTACCTCATATAAGAAGAGAAAATACTGTTAAAAAAATTCGAACTTAAAATTTCGACGTATCTTCTCGTTTCACACTTCCTCGAATTTACAAAACATATTTTAGGAATAATGTCTGTCTATCTTTAAACATGACAGCTTTGAACTCAAAAGATGAAGTTAATAGAATTAATTTCAATTAATTAATATTATTCATTACTAAGAATTAACAATCTACAAGAATGCTGCTTGATATTACAAAAATTTATTTGATAAAAATCGAGATTTATTTATAAATTTTATAAATTTCTTTTTATTAATGCAGGTATTTATATTAAGTTGTTTATTAAATGCTTATTTAACTTGTTTATTAAAACGCTTATTTTTAGGAAAATGTTTATTATTATTTTGTTATCTTGATATATAGATTACTTTGAAATATATTAATATCTAGTATAAACATTCCATTAAAGTATTGATCCATACTCATTCTTTGCCTATTCTTATTCTGCAATCGGTAATACCTGTTTAACTGAAGCTTTCTAATATGATTTTATCAGTAACCCGATGTTCAAAATATTTACTTCTTAGTCAATTTTAGTCTCAATCCCCTGTTATGTCCACGCTTTAATTAATCACCCTTCGTTTGTTTTAAGAAAATGTCGTTTGCACTCGGTGTTTGGAACATTCTAATAAATCCTCTCTTTGCTCCTTTGCAAACTGGGATTGACGTGTAATGAAGTTCCGGTTATCTAGACACGTGTTAGAGGTTGAACTTGAAGTATCGAGAGCAATTTGAATTATCGATTTCCAAGAGAACATCATCAACCTTGAGTATTGAACTGCAAAAATAAATTTTAAGAACTTCCCTTGTTTTTAGAAGTTTCCATTTAAAAAAAAAAGAATTTTAACATTTATGAAGTGACTGCAATACGTATTATTGATTTGAAAGCTCCTGTCTGACTGTTATTTTAAATATTTATAAATATATGATGCAGGAAATTGGCAAGCATTGCAATATAGTTATGACATGTCCATTAAAGCTGACACACACACACACACACACACACACACACACACACACACACACACA
>JAPMOQ010042275.1:511144-534137 GCA_026543055.1 Argiope trifasciata | reverse complement strand
ACACACACACACACACACACACACACACACACACACACACACACACAATAACTGAGATGTTAAGATTTAAAATTTTAATACATTAATTATTGAAACACTTATAGTGCTAATTAATACAGATATTATTGTTTGAACAACAAATCTTTGACCTTTATTTATTTTTAATCACCTTGTAATTAAATAAACTAATAAAAAATAGTATTCAAAATATATATTAGACTCTTAGAATAAGCTAGATGCTATTTATGAAACCAATAATCCTCTAATTTAAAAATTTATTATAATAAGATGGATAAAAGATCAGTGATTGAAGAATTAATGCAGATAGGGCCAGTTTGAACTTTTAGGAATATATCATATTTTAATGGTTTATATATTTTAGCTTTTCCCATTCTCCTTTATTCCTTCAAAATATTAAGATGTGATTCATGATTCATTAGAAGAAAGAATTGATAATCAGAAATAAATTTTAAAAAAGCTATGTTTGCTATCTCAAGAGTGTTTTTATTCACCGATTCAAGTACAGAGTTTCAATTATAATTAACAGGTAATTATTATTAAGCAATTAAGGTTGAAAATAAGATCTTTTTACTTTCGTATTGGATCCGCGATTTCTAAAGAATTTCTAATATTAATTATTTTAGCAGGTACACTATTATCATAAGCCCAATTACAAACTTATTAAACACAACTATAAATTTTTTAATAATACAACGGAATTTTTACGGTTTTTTTTTCATTCTAATGGTTGATTTCTAAATTGTTAGAGGTAGGAGAACGCTTCTAATAAGAAAATGTTTTATATAACTTAAATAAATTATATATGTGTTATTGAAATCTTAATAATTTATTTTAAAAGGCTTCAGTAAATAAAACTGAAAGAGTTGTGAAACTATGAATTTTCACTATTTTATTATTGTATTCAATGAATAACGTACCGAGAAAATAATTTGCATTAAATTTCAATTCTCTCTCTCTCTACAGCCAATGAATGATCTAAAAATCGTTTAAAATGGTCCCATTCAAATCTTCATAACTCTTTTGATTTCAGCCTCGAAAATCTATAATATTGTTTAAAATTTGAAAGCGCTAACATATTTTACTGATATGATTGAAAGGTCTGAGAAATTGTATAAAATATCAACTTTGTAATGGTTTTTGCGGAACATCATATCCTTTTGTAACGCACTCGAAAATCATATTCTTTTTTTTATGTTATATTTTTTCAGTTTCAAATTTATGACTATCTTAGATGGTAAGAAATAATTTCTTGAGCCGTTACGCACCGTAAGCACTTTAAAAATATTTTTTTTTTAGTAGGCTAACATTTATAATGATAACAGAGTAATATTTATTTTCTCATATATTAGATTTCGAATGTATAAATAATCTTAGTTACTTGACGTCAAAAATATATCTTTTTGTAATATATTCTCTATTTCTAGAAGAATATGTAATTTGTACATTAATAAAATATATAATATATAGTGAGTGGAAATACGTGAAATGTGTGTGTTAAATATGATGGAGCATGAAGATTTCATTATTATCTAAGGCATTTTGTTTACTTTTTTGTTATTAGATACGCTTTTCAACGTTTGAAAATATCTTTATCATTTTAGTGTACGTTGGATTTCATTGCATAAAATTATATTCATGTCAGTTGGATACAATTTTCTTTTAAAAAGAAGATACTCTTCATATTTTTGAGAACCACTTTTAATTTTAATTAATTACTCATAATAATTAGTAATTCTTTAAATTGATAATTATTACTAATTAATCAACCAATCAAAGCGTTCTTTAGAATTTTGAACTTTATGAAAATTGGTGAAATATATATTTTGAATATTAAAAGCAGCTATCTTATTAAAGACAGGAAATTTTTCTTTAGATGATCTTTCTTCAAAGTTTCTAGTAAGGAACTGCAAACAAAGCATTTGCTTTTTAAAACTATCTGGTAATAAATAATACAACCAAGTAAATTAAGTTTTTCCCTTTCATCTACTTAAGTTGCATTCTTAAAGTAAACATTTACAAATTTATAGCATTACTGTAGGAAAGATCTTTAAACAGAAACTTTACAAAAATAAACGATTTTGTACTTAACACATAAAAATATGTTATATTTATATAAAAAGAGCTCTAGTAACAGACTTTTAAGAAGGAAAAACTATTTACTTTATATAAAAAATGTTCCAAACATTGGCTTAAGAACATGAAAAAATGTTGCATCTTAAAATATTTTAAAAGGAAACAACAAATATAAACGTGCGTTTTGTTTTTTGATTGCATATTATTAGGTCGTACCACACAGTCTTTTATAGTAAACAAGTGTAAATTAACTTGCTCATTTACAGCATGGGATATTGTATTTTTTTAATGTTTAATTTTTTGCAATGTCTTAGTTTTTTTTGTCCTAACAATAAATTTCTCATAGCAGGCTCTAGAAGTATTTGCATAGTTAAAATTTAACTCAATACTGAAAGTTTTTTAAAGCTAAGTCCAGACAGAGCCCCCCTTCCCCTTATGAATTATTTAAATTTTGTTCGCGTAAAGGAAAAAATATTTTAAAGATAATTTTTAAATACAGAAAAGAATGTTTTTTTGTTTTGCATAAGAATAAGAGAATTTTGATTCATTAAAAAAGATTTTAAGAACAGAATTTTAATATTTTTCGGAAGTCAAATTAAATAAATTTAACTAAAATAATTTTGTTTCTGTTTGTGTTCTAAAATTATAAAGCATCTTTTACAGTTTATGAATAGATGAAGGATTCAGTTTTAAAAAGAAAACGATGCTAACTTAATCTTTTCGAAAAATATAGTATGAAATATCTGCCACGAATAATTAAAAATAAAAAGAATTAATTATTCATTAAAAAGTATTAAATATGAATATAAAAACTATAAAATATCATTTACAATAATTTATTTGAAAATAAAATTGGAAAAAGGGTTTTATTTATTTAGATAAATCATAAAATAAAATATTCCACCATCATTTCAAGAACCTTTTCCGCATTAAAAGAAGTTTTTCTTTCTTTAGAATATGTTGTTTATAGTATGGAATTTACAATAAACTGTGAAAAGACGAAATATATGTTGTCGTTGTTTTTAATCGCACCTGTCATTGCCAAGCCTGCTGACTAAAAAGCCATTGAGCCAACAAAAAATCCGAACTGTGCGTCGTTTGTTTTTTCAGTAGAACCATCTATTGCCAAGAAAAGGATTTAGCTACTCACTCGTCACAACCCTTTTTTACGGGCCTTACTTCATTCAAAAAATTTATTCACTCATCCGCAGATCGTAATTTAGACCTGGATCAGAGAACGATCACCTCTGAACCAGCACTCCCAGTGGTATTACTCTCGATGTGTAGGACATTGTCCTCACGACAGATCTATACGCGCGTTAGTCACTCCACATGCAGAGATTCTTCGACATGCTGGGTTCGAACTCGCAATCAGACAAAATATATGGCCGCAATAAGTAATAGGACTTTCCATGAATCCAATCTAGATATTGGGTCTCACAAATTTCAGGTTGCCCAAAGTTTTATTTATTTTGGTTCTATAGTTACTGATGACAATAACCTACTCAAGGATATTCCAGGTCGTCTAATGAATGTAAATATAGCTTTTTACGGATCAAAAGGATTTTTTTAATTCCTCACTACTATCAAGAAATACAAAATTTTTATTATATAAAACCTTAATTACCCCAATACTTACCTATGGCTCAGATACCTGAACCCTGATCCAAGTGGGAGAAAAAAAATCCATTTCCATGGCCATTTTCGAAAGAAAAATTCTGCCAACCCTTTTTGGTGGTATAGAAATCAACAATGTTTGGAGAAGAAGATATAATTTTGAATTATATTAAATCTATAGAGAGCCAGATATTATAAAGTTCCTAAAAAACAAGTTGAGTGAACTGGAAGGCTTAGATATTTAGAATGGATGATACCTAATAAAAAAATTCTTTGACACGTTGACTGCCATTTACGACACAACTCGTAGATTGCTTTCTTTTCTAGGACGCCAACAATGAGTTATCTCGAACTGTGTTGACTTGCCATTTTTGTGCAGCTACGAATAAACTCGTAGTATATCAGTGATGGCTTCTGGAAAAAATCAATGCTGGCTTGCATAAACAGAAAATTTATTAAAAAAACGAACAAAAAATATTATTATAAAACATAGTTCATATTAGTTAGTGTCATTTTAGGCCATATTTCTAAAAATTGATGTGGTATTCAATGCATTAACATACACTTCTAAGAATCAGGAAAAGGGTAATACTCAAAATGAGATGGATAGAGTCAGTGGAAATAGGCTTCCTGGCCATCCAGGAAATAAACTGGTTTACAAATGCCTAAAATAGAAAGCGGTGAAACAGAAATCAGAGGAAGGCACTGATCCACCTGGGCTATCCAGCCAAATCTGATGATGATGAAATATTCCACAATTACGGATACAAAAATATGATTTATTGAACCATTTTAAAGCCTAACATTCATTAAAAATACTGTACTGAATTTACTATTTTTCCAATCTGGATATTATTATTTATAATAATTTGAAATATGATTTTATATACTTTCAAGGAAAAGTTTTCCAACAAATATGCTCCAAAGTTTAATTTCTTTAATAAAAACATGTTCATACCTACAGGGTGACCCACAAGGTATTCAGTACCTAACATTTACAGATTAGGATAGAACAGGTCATTACAAATATTTTGATGTATAATATGCGGGTTATATTCTAACTACAAATCCAACGTTTATTATAATGCCACGTTAAAGTCTCTCACTCTCTCTCTCTCTCTCTCTATATATATATATAGAGAGAGAGAGAGAGAATGTTTGAGCTAATTAATAAAAAGATTTTAATTAGTTAAAAATTTACTGTTTAATTAATTAACTAACTGATGAAATCTAATGATAAATTGTCTACATATTAAAAACCCTAAAATTATTAATTAATTAATAATAAATCAAATAATATAACTATATTTTAGATGCTGTTATACTTATGGTACATGGAAATGTATGAATGCCAGCTTCCTGCAGTTGGGGTAGCATGTCTTCCCCATGCTCTGGGCGTCTCGGTTCGAGCATAATTGTTCGCCTTCTGTTTTATATCTGTTAGGTGTGAGAATGTGCCCCCCCCCCCAAAAAAGGAGTTGCTCAAGAGAATATGAAGCATGAAGCAGCTAAGTAACACTCTTGGCCCTTGTTAGCGCTACTGGAAAAACAAGAATTCCTTCAGCTTAAATAGCCGACACATAACTGTCAGCGGGGTTATAAAGTGACGTAATTCACAACGCAAAAACAAATGTATGATTAGATAAACGAATAAAAATAATTGAATAATTTCTACAGGAACAAATTAAGTTTGTACGCCTTTTAAATTTTTTTAATCTAGGAAAAAATTATTTCAAATAATTATTTCTTAGGTCTGCTTTATAATATTTTATTTTACAAATTTCATCTACCAAAAAATATCTACATCCCGTACATAAAAATTTACAGGTTATCTCTTTTTTCAAAAAAATTCACACTTAAGTTTGCCAGCGAATATTTTTACATACATATCAAGTTTTATTTCAAGTTAACTTGTGTCTAGCTTGTGAAAAAAACATACCAAATCTGTCGTTCCCTCATATTTTCCATCTTTTTAAAGGAAAAAAAATTCTCCGCTTCTGAATGTGTTGTTGAAGACGTCATAAATAAATAAAAGGACATTTGATGGAAAATATGGCTGGAAATGGAAATTTACGATGTCGGTGAGAGTGAATGCAGCATTCTGTATTAAATATTAATAAATCGCGTGCAAAACGTTTTATTTTGAAGCTTTATTATTTTCTTTTTCATAACCTGAGACGAGCTTTTGAAATATTAAATGCTTCAAAGCGCATTTTTGAAAGGACGTAGTTTTTATTTATGTTTTTTTTATTCGACATCACTCGCCTTTAAAATGCATTTTCTTTTATCTCAAATCTTAAGCTTACTTCTGCTCGAGCAAACTGAAAATAATGTTTGGGTTAAAGGGTCCAAAAGCGTCTGTTTGAGATTAAAAAAATGTTTTTAAAAGATTTTTCACAAACAACAAAAAAACGAATTTTAAAATGTTTAAGTGTTTTAAAGGCTTGTGGAATCTACGCTTTTTGATCTGATATTAATGAAATGTAAAGCGAACGATGTTTTGACCAATATTTCAATGATACCTATATAAACTTGGAGACAGTCGTACAGCGTCTTTGCTATTGATGCAGTCAAAATATGATTTTTTTTAATAATTCGAATGGTATCTTTAGATTTTGTTTTATTTATAGATTGTTGAAAGAAAAGGCTACTGTTTTAGCAGTTTTATGTTTGCAAATCATGTTTTAATTGAAAAGGTTTGTAAAAAGAATGTTTAATAGTAAAAAATATGACATCTGCTATAACAATTTTCAAGTTATCATGTGAGAATTTTTTTTTGACCGCCTAATTATATTAATGCTCATACGATAAAAATACGGTGTCTTTTTTCTTTCGAGATTGACAAGAATTTCAAAACTTTTATTCCAGTCAGTAAAAAATTGGAAAAGAAAATTGCCATTTATGCTTTCTTCTTTGCCTACAAACTTCAAAAGACTCTAACCAAAACAACATGATGTTTTAATAAAAAGGAATGACGAGTTTGGAAGTTGAATAATGAGCGTTTCCTTTGCAATGTTGTTAACAAATGATAAGTAATTAACCAATAAATTTTTAAACGTATTAATTTATATAGAATTTTTATGAAAACAATATTTTCATAAACTTCAATTATTCAAAATCCTCAAACCAAGACAATATCATGTTCATACATGAAATATTGATGTGAATTGTGTCTCTTGTTAAAACTTTCAACAAGCTTGTCTTCTTAAAGTTTGGTGTTGTTAGTTGAGCATTTCAATAAAATATATATAAATTTTTAATTCTCTAAAAAGATCTTATTTCTTTTGGTTTTAATTCATATTCTAATTATCGTGCTTTTTCAAAGAAAAGCTTTTTCAATCTCATCCAAATGGAACAAAATGAGAAATAAAAAAAAGCGAACTTAAAAAGTCATTTCCCCTATGACTTAAAAAACGTCTTTCAAGATAATTATTTTTTCTTTTCACCCTTTAAATTGTATTTCATTATGACAAATATTATAAAATTCCATTTTCATCAAATTTAGTATCACGCAAACTTTGTTGAACTGCTACTGAAATGAAAATTGCAGAAGAATAACAACATCTGTTAATAGCAAAATAATAAGATCTGTAAACATTAAAATGGTACATAATGAATGTGAATTAATTGACTGCATCATGATTATAATATATAAAGAACTCTGTTAAAAATCGATAAAAAGATATTAATGTTTTAAATGCCGATGAGATATTTCATCTTTCAGATACTTCCAGTTACAGGTTTCAGTGTACTAAAATTTGTCTCTTATTCCAGTTTCGATAAAAGCAATGGTATTCTTCAGATATGTGGTAGAAAGTCCAACCTACCTAAACTGCCACGAAAGTCAAATTTTTGTCCACAGAAACCTGTAGTTAGAAGTATCTGAAATACAAGATATTTCTTCGGTAGCGTTAAAAGTGCTAATGTCTTATTTTTTCTTATTATTTATGTGGAGAGAAATTTATCATGGAGATTTATCTCCTTTCTAAAATATTTTTTAAATTTAGGTTATCCAAAGAGTGCATTAAAATTCTACTTAAAGTTTGCTAAACAAATAATACATAATGAAACATTCTTTTTTAAATTAATGAATGCGAATATAGAATCTTCTAAATTATCAAATACTTCCAATTTATTTATGCAATTTTTTTCAATTCTAATCACATTTACGGTATCACATCATTCAAAGTAAAGTACTTTTTAAAAAGTAATAGCTCAGACAATCATCATAATTTAAGAAAGATTGATGCTATTGATATATTATTAGAATAAGACATTAATATATCTAGTGAAAATTCTGAAAGGTAATATGCCAACATAAGGAATAACGTTTTTTTTTTCAGAGAATGCTGTAAAAAATGACCATTGCCTGAATTTACGAAAGCTGAAGACTTTGTAGATATCTTTCAAGAAATTATCCCATTTTATTTGCAATCATTATTTAACACTATTCTATAATTAAGCGCATTATCAAAGTTTTATTCTATTATACATTAATTGTCCAGTTAAAATGGCTTTTCCCACATAAATGAAAAGGATTATTAGTAAAAAAATGCAAATGATTTAAAGAAATTCAATTATTTTTGCCAACCCCAACATGATCTTTTTAAATCGAAACGTTTATTCAAAAATTTAAATTAACTTGTTTTCTCATGCCACAAAGCTTTTAAAATATGGAGGTTTAAAGCGGACTGCTTATCTCAACAGTGTAACATATTTATTCCCAGAAGCTCTCTTATAATTCTTCACTACAATAGAAAAGCAAATGCAATGCATATCGGCATACTACGAAAATGCACCTATTGTTTTCCACAGCGTCCGCTTCAATCACATCTTATCATTCTAGCGTTTCTATTTCGAGAATGTTAGAACGTTGGAATAATGATTAATTTTCCCTCATTCTAATGTCCGGCTACTTCATTCGGAGGATTGCTAATGGGCTCCACAATTAAATAAAGTTAGGATACCCCTAACAAATAGGAATGCAGTGCAGTGGAAAGTAGCAATTCAAGAAGATGAGGGCATTATGCAGAACAATTGATAAGAGAGCTTCTCGAGGTTTATAGATGCTAATTTTGATGTGTTTTCCTTACCGATATGCTTACGCCATTTGCATTTCTAATTCCTTATTTTAAATGAAGATTGCGGCTACTCTAGAAATGTACTGCATCAAAATTATATCCTTAAATAAAGAGTTATTCTAATCCAAGATTATGAAAAATTATTTTAAAATAGGAGTAGATTAAAAAGTTTATTTTTAGAGAAATTACATTTTAACATTTATTAAATTTTTTTATTTAAATTCATATAGTAAATTTTAGAAAATAATGTTGATTTTAAGATTCAATAATATGTATGGTTACTAATTATAAATGTAAAAATGAACAAAATAGTAAAAAATTAAAACATTTTAATTTTTAAATACTAGGTTATCAAGTATAAATATAGAAATTTCCAGATAGATTCAGACAAAGTAAAAATTTCTTTCAAGTTAAGATATAATAAAATATTCATATTAGAAATTAGCATACATGTTATTATTATTACTTATTATTTCATATTATTTTTTATACTTATAAATAAAGCTAAATAAATAAAATAAACATTTCTAAGTATTTATATTAGAAACTGTTGTTGTTCTCACAAGGAATAAGTTTTTTTTTCACTAAAATATTAAAAAGTACACTTAACAGATTATTTCTTAACAAAACTTTCTTTTATTATTTCCACTTTTTAGCACTGAAACATATTAATCCCATAGATAACACACATTGACAAATGTGCAATAAGGGCAATAACTAAGAGAACGATATATAACTTATAGAAAATAAGATCATACAATTTTTTACATTCTGACTAATTTTAATCAAAATGACTTAAATAAATAAAATCACCAAAGAACTATTTTGGACGAAAACGCATGTGCTTAAAAATAAATTCCACACTATGCATTGAAATGAATTTAGCTTAAATACATATCAAATAATCATTTATTATCCTCATTATCTGCCAGAGCCTCACTTAACTTATCTCCACATTTTGATAAGTTAAAATAGTTTTAAAGAAATATAAAACTGTAAAAACTTTATTTGAAATATTACTTTATATAATTATAAAATTATATTATTTAACAGTTTTATAATTTTAAAGAATCATAGAACTATAAAATCTTTATTTGAAATATTACTTTATGTAATTAGAAAACTATATTATTTCCCAGTTTTATAATTTTAAAGAATCATATAGCTATTAAAACGTTATTTGAAATATTACACGCCAAAATGCATTGCAAAAAAAGAAAGAAAAGAAAAGAAATGTGAAAAAAATCCATGTGCGGAAGTATAATAAATACATTAAGGCATTTAAAAAGCAGTTTGCAAAATACTAATGCTTTTAAAATGTAAAAAAAATTGAAAACTTTCCATATTCATTTGAAATGTTTCCGTAACATAAATTTAATCATGTTTACAACTACATGAATTTGAAAAAGGAAACTTCGCTGTACAAAATATTCTTGATTTGCAAAGCAGTTTTTTTTTTGTATTTTTATTAAATAAATCTAAAGCGTGGAATTTGAAATACTTTTAAAGTTTTTATTCTCTTAAAGGAAGTAACAGATCCTTAGTTTGTAATAACAAAAATAATTAAAACAGTAAAGACCATTTTTTTTCCTTATTTCAACTTGAAATGAACAAGAAACTGATTATTGTATTATTTGCTTGTGAATTTAGAAGTCAAAGATTGAAGAACAATTAAGAAATCAACAGTTTATTCGATTTAAACACGCTGATAAAATTATCATAAGAGAGAGGAAGTAAAATTCTCATAATCACCATTAACATACATTCTAATTTATCTATCACATCAGAAAATTCCTTAACTTTTCTTATAATATAATTTTTTAATTAACTTTTCTTTTTACATAATTTTTATTTAAATTTTCTTTTAATATAGTTTTTAATTAACTTTACTTTTAATATATTTTTAATCAACTTTTCTTTTATTATAATTTTTAATCAACTAAATTCTTTTTAAATATAATATTAAAATCAAAAATTAAAATTAAAAATTCATGCTCTCTTTTCCAGTGGTTTTAATATATAATAAACTGAAATGAATAATTTTTCTGTCAGCTTTTATAAATTTTTTTCGTTTAAGTTCTAATTTAACTTAATAATTTTTTGAATGGAAACTCTATTTTATTCCTTTAATAATCGCCTTTAGCAATAAATTGATTAGATGGGAATAATAGTTCATGAAAATGTTCAATTTATTTTATAAATTTGGTTTTAAATGCATTCTTAGTAAACACGTTTTAAGATTTTATTTTCTATATCACTACATTTTAGAAATTTTATTCGTTTGACTTATCATATTATGTATTTGCCATATATATATAATTTGGGAATTAATTTACCACGGAGAAACCTCAAAATTAATCTTAATTTTTAATTAATATCTACTGTAATTTTAACTCCAAGATGAACATTCACACTTTTTAATGTAAATATTATGTAACAGCCGTAATGGTAGCTGTAAACTAAGGGTTTTAACCTGAAGATCAAAGACACTGATACATAAAAATACTTATGTTTATTATTTGTAAATATTAAAAAGCAGATTTTTCAAAATAGATTATCTTTTTACCTTTCAGTTTTTTAGCTTATGAGCAAAAAAATCTATTACACCGATTACTTTACCTTTATGAATAAGAAGAGTTAATCAAAAATAGGTACACAGAGCATGATAAAAATAAATTATAATTTAACAAGTAATTATTGTTCTTGTATAATTTTGAGTTCATGGGAATTTCAGTTCTTAATTGAATAGCATTCAATAGATTTTCTGATTACTGCCATTGAAGGCTTGGCTAATTAACAACTTAAATTCTTTACTCATTTATAAATGAATGCAACATTTGATTAGTGTTAATTAAATAATTAGATCTTTTACAATTACTTTTAGAGGTAATGAGAAGTGGGGGAGGTCTTTTACCTCTTGACATTATACTCAGGCGTAACTTATTTAAATTCAGTAATACAAAGAACACAAGGAAATCCCTTCATGAAATTCAGTCGAAGTAATTATTGCAATCCTGAGTTAATTCGACAATTTAAAGGATTGTTTCATTGATGAAAAAAGAGTAATCTTTTTGTTTCTTAATTTACATCATTATCATTAAAAAGTTGGTGCATATTTTAAAAGGCTTTTTCTGAAACAGTTTTATCCCATTGTGAAAGTAATAGCAGCTTTTTCAAATATCTCATTATACCAAATTTGAAATATTCTTTATAAATTTAATTAAATTAATTAGTTTCTATGCAGATGATACAACTTGCTAGTCTTTCATTTGAAAGTATCCTGATTTTCATGTTTTACTGGTATACTATTTTTAAAATTAATGTCATGATATTGATAAATTGATGTCTTGACTTACCGAGAGATAAAATAATCTTAATTGTACAGTTCCTTTAATATTTTTGCAAATATTTAAACCATCATCAGAAATCAGAATTATGAGAAGGATGGTTGATTCAGTATTTAGCAAAGGATAATTCGGCGGATTTTTCACAATTTCTTCTTTTATTTCGGATTTGAATTTACATTCGGAAAAAAAACGAGAAGGAAGTAACCTGCTTAGGAATATTGCAACTGCATTCGAACTTCTGTAAAAGGTTTTTCTCATTTTAGAAAGGCATGCATCAGTACTCTTTTCTTAAATTTTTCATCTGGCATCATCCCAATAGTTCTATTAGTTATCACCCGATCCCAATAATTCTATTTTAGTTTCTAATTCTATAAACACTCTAGATATGAAGGAACCTACTAATGATAATGATAAGGCTTTATGAACTTTTTTATTTTCCTTTTAAACTAGTGTAGTAAAAATATTACGATTCACACCAGTGGGATTGTTCATTTTGAAACTTTCTTGTTCTCAATTCAAAATATTGCCATCATTCCTCAGTTTTTTATTTTTATATTTAGGGCCTCATGTAAGAGGGTTTGATTCGTAATGTAACGTAAAAGATCATGCAAAAAATTTGGACTGATTTTTCTGCCAATTTTTTGAAAAGGCATCGAAAAGTAAAGAAGCCTTAAATTGTCATTTTTGCATTGAATTTTCCTCATGTGAAATTTTTTGCCTTCAAAGTTTGTCATTGATGGGCTTCTAATCTTCACCCGTTTGATGTTTATAGAAAAATTGAAGAATGAATCTTCAACAAAGTTACCCCTTGCCCCCTCCTTCATTTTTAACCACCAGTTAATTAGCCAATTTAAGGAATTATTACCCAATAAAAAGGCTTGATACTTATATTTCCAATTTAATTTAAATGTAACATTTTTGTTATAAGATGTATTATATCAAAGTTTATTGATATAACTAAATGGCATGGGTAGGATAATTTTTTTAGTGAACGTAAGAGTCTTACATGTTAAAAGCAGATATTTATTTATTTTTTTAAAATTTCGACAAAAACTATAAATTTTTTATAAGAGCATTATTTAAGATTGCCAATTTAATGGATTTCAATTTTTGCTACATTTTTCTTACGTTAGAAACTTTATCTGTAACGGAAGTCACAGAAATTTTATAAAAATATTCCTTAAGAAAAAAAATTGCATGAATTTCATGAATTTATGGTGTAGAATGCTCAAAAAAAGTTAAAGAATTAATATATAATCATCGAAATTATTTTTGGCGGAAAATTTTTTGTACAGTCTTTTCTAGCAAATTTCGCAAATTCGTATGTAGTCTCCTAAAATAAATTCTAAAATGAAAATAACATTAGATGTCATTGATGTACTTGAAAAGCTAAATTAATCTTTACTTTCAATGAATGTAAAATTAAAAATTTAGCTAGGAAATAATATCTATCCAACATGCTTATTCGCGTTAATCAGTTTTGAAATAATTTATATTTTTGCTGGTGATTTTTATATATTTCATTATTTAATTTAATTTACATCTAAAATTTTATTTCTTTTTTATGCTTAATTACATATTCCGAATGTTAAAAGCTTTTGTGTACAATATTTCTTACCGTTTCATCTCAATTTCGTTATTTGGAAACAATTTATGTAATAAAAGATTTGGAAACAAATTATTCTTCCGATTAAATTATAAAATAATAAACTGAAATAAATATTATCGACGTATGAATTAAGAAAACAATCGAGTTCCTTTTTGCAATTTTTAATTTTAAGATAGTGATAGAAATTATTTTGGGAATTTTTTTTTACAAAGTAAGTCATTATTATAACACATTATTTGCTATTTATTTAAGTTCTTACATATGAACGAAATACATTTTTAACATTCTATTTTATCCACAAATAATGTATGATGAATTGATTATGAGGTCTAAAAATATAATTGTTATTAATGCTCTTTTTAGAAATGTCTTTAAAAGCGTGCGATATAAAATGTTAGATTAATGCTAAAAGTTAATGTTAACTTTAAAACATTTAATTCTTAGATTTATAATTGGAAATTGCCATTCAGTTGTTTGTTCATATCACTTTCATCATCTAAATAATTCATTCCTTCTCATTTTGCCTCTCTTCACGGTCCATTTATTTGACACAATTTACCAGAGTCATTAAAAGTCACACGGTTTCACTTTGAAATTTTAAGGAATGTGAAAGATTTAATAAAATTCGAATTCTTTTAACTAAGGAACGCTCGTGTTTCTTAGAATATTTAATGAATTTCTCTCTTAATGAAACATTTTTGATTGGAGTACGTGATAGTGCAAGTAATCTTGGTGGGAATAGAAAATACATTAATTTATACTTATTTTAGATCAGTTTAATTGTTCTTAAACTTTGATTTTCCTGTTATCTAATGCATTAAAGTTAAAATCTTACTTTTGAAAATTGGGGTTTGTATGAAAAGTTTGCAAATTGTTTAACATTAAATAAAGAAATTTATAAAGCTGTTAAATGAAAACAATGATTTCTGATAAACCAATAAAACTTTTGTTTAAAAAATGTAAAATTTTTGAATTTAAACGAAATCCAAAATAAATTAAGTATTCTCTATGTATATATATCAAAATGCAAAGACTTTTATATACGATAATAGAGTTGTATATCCAAATAAATGAAACAAGTATCACAAAATTGTGGAATTTTTTAAAAATTTTTTGCTCTTTTTGCATTGAATGAGCTTTTATCCTGAAATATCAGGAGCTCGATTTAACAAATGCAGATCATCCAAATTCGGGAAAGGAATTTTTAAAAGCATTAAAATATATTGTAAGTTTTAAAAACTGTATCAATATGTTATTCGGTTAACAAATAGGTGAGAAAGAAAACAAGCTAAACGTTTGGGAGTTTATAAATAAACCTAATGTTTGCACAGATATGTTAAATTTATATAATTCGATTCTGGTTGAAGAGTAAATAAATGTTTACATTCTTTTGAAATAAAAATTAACGAGATTAGACATTGCTCTCATGTATTAAATACATCTTTATGCTAAACATATACATTTTTTTAATTGAAACGTTTATAAATTCCCCGTGCACCACAAATTATCACACGAGGCTTACAGATGTAAGTATTCAACACATAACAGAAGAAAATAAGAAAATTTAAAAGTTATGAAGGATTAATATAAGAATAAAATAAAATAAGAAAATATCAGTTAAGAATAAGAAAATTTAACAGGTTTCAATAATACATTTGAAAACTTTTTTAAGATCACTTCTGGTGGAAACAAGTTGATGAAAACCTGGAGGCCACTTTATATTAATGACTTAACATATACATATAAATATTAAATGTATATTAAACATATACATTAAAAAAATTATCAAGTGTTGAAGTCGAAGATCTCATTGCCTCAATAAATTTAATTAGCTTATGAAATTGTTGAGTCTCATGAGTTAACCTCATATATTTCAACAGATAATATGCCATTACAGTTGAAAATATTAGATAGAAGATATCAGATATTCGATATTAGAATTTAGATTACATCAGATTCGTTTGATTTACTATTATCCAACTGAAAAAGGTCTCAAACCTGAAACCTTCCACCTCCAAGCCCAGTGCTTACCATTATGCTACCATGGTTTGATTACTTAGTCTGATAGCAGGAAGACTAAGAATCAATAATCTATATAACAATTTTTTTGTTTTGTAATTTTTTTTTACCTTCTGTTACGATATTTCATTAAAAGTATATTGCATTTGAGACCTGACATTGTGTATAAAAATTGTATATTTTTTCTCTTCGATTTAAGTAAGCTAGAGTTTAAAGTGAACTGTCTGTAAAACAAGCGAAAGACTTTATTATAAAACTGAAAAAATAATTCAGTTTCTCCAATGGAAGGGAAGAAAATTTTCATTCTATTAAGTTTGTTACTTTATTTATTTATTATATGGGCAAGTTTATTCTCAGTTTGGTTTTATTCTCGGCACGCTTATTCTGAAATGTCTTCAACAAAAGCACAACTTAAATTTTCGAGAAAAACCCTTTCTTTCAACTTTATAACAAGTGTCATTTAAAGTTAAAAAACCTGGCTTTCGTACTTAAGGAGACATTTTCAATATTTAAGGGGGAAATAAATTTATAACACAGACCGTTGAAAGGCCGCCTGTCTTGGAAAAAGTGATGAAAGTTAAGAAATTATTTATTTTTAGGCACTTTAAATTTCATGATGGTTATAAAAGCAATTTAAAATACCAGTTTAACGGAGGGACCACTTTGTATTATTAAATAGATAACACTTTGTTATTCGGTCAAATTACCTCTGGCAACTTTTTAAGAAGCAACTCACATTTTCGCTGTTAGCATGTTAAAATTTCCAGGTAATAGAATATTTCCAGTCTAAGCTTTCTTAGAAGTATGATACGTTTTTAGTTTTGAAAGGCATTTTTTTAGTAATAATAAAATGGGATAGTTTAGATGATGATAAAATAGTAAGGAAATGCTAGAAATTGGCCTAAAGAATGTATTTAAATCATATTAAGGGTTAATATGAAAAAAATTTTCGTTGAAAACATAAATAATATCTAGTAAATAATTAAAAGTTTCAGTATAAAATTTTTAAATTTTGATTTTAGTTTCGCTTTAAATTAAACTCTATTTAATAGCAAACAAAAATTAAATAAATTTATTTATAAAACACATGAAGAATTTTTGGCAGCGAAAAAAGTTTCAGCAAACATGGAAAAGTTAAATTTTAGTGGTAGAAAAAATACATGACGTAGTAATTTGTGCAATTTTATTTATCAACAAAAGAAAAATATTCACATTTCAGTTTATTCCATGAGTTACAATAAATTAATAATTTTAAAGAAAGATTAATGCTGTTTTAATCTAGTTTTTAACCAAGATTTAATAAAGATCACGAAATTAATAAGTCATTATTAAGCAGAAACAAATTTATATTAAAAAAAGTTAATTCTTTTTTTTTTGGTTTTATATAATTTCTAACAGAAACAATTACTTCAAACTGAATACAAAATTACGTATTTGGAATTTGCTTCCAAAAACCTTTGTCTTTAAAATTGTGGGGTTTTAATTTATTTTCAAAACACCTTGGATTCAATAAATAATTTACCCCTTTAGTATTTTGTTAAGTTTTTTAAATTCAAAAAATCAATTAATTTATACTTCAAAAATGTGTTAATTTGGCCAAATTTGAGCCTTATATTTTGCCAATGTACATTTTATTTTTCATAGTTATACATTTTTATTTAATTTGAATGTTTGATGTTGATTTATAGGTGATAGTGATTTTCAATTCATTTCCTATATACTAACTTTGAACATTGTCTTATCACACTCACCGGCATAGAAATTATTGTAATTTTCAAATAAATATGATGAGGTGCTATGCATTAGTAAAATTTATTAGATCAGGCAAGGTCAAAAGACGTGTCATTTCCCTCAAAAACATCCCATCTTTCAGATAAAAATATAATTTTTGTTAAACTTTTCCAGACACATAGTAACCAGATTCAAAAATGAAAAAACGGTTTATATAACTTTTGCTTAACATTATTGTAGAAATTTAATTAGCTGCCATTACTATTTCGTATATAGTTTTATTTTATTGTAATAGATGACCCCATAGATGCACAAGTTTAAAGTCTAAGTCATATGCCATCAAGTTTTAGCAAAGCGGGCTGTGGGCATTCGTTCGACAGACAGAGAGAGTGGGTCATTCGTTTCGATATCATGGTTTTTTAATACCCTGTGATGGTACATTGTTTTGCCAGGAGGCATTTAGTTAGGCTCCACCCTTGGTGTCATCTAAATATTATACTTTTATCTCTAACGTAAATAGTCTGCTTTGTCCTGATTGTTAATGCCTCGTTTTAAAATTTTCTTTGCTATAAATAAATTAATTGTTTTTATTTAAAAGCTTCTTCGCTTTAATCAGTTACCCTAGACACTGATATAAATGAGACTGAATGGGTATTTCGTCCCATCCATTCCTAAATTATTTCATTTGAGGATCTAAATGGGAAATTTAGTACTTTTAGAATAATCATCTGCTTGCATAACTTTAATGAGACGGTATTTTCACTTCTTAGAAAATTCGAAATGTCTTTAGAATTTTCCCATTATTGCTTCATTTTCTTTACTTTCGGGAAATGAATTCACATCTGTATTTAAACTGCCTTTCAACAAGTCAGACAATTTTGTTTCAAGCAACTATGAAACACTTTGAGTTAATTTCTCTTTGACGACATTTCCTTAAAAGATAACTGTTTATTCACTGCTTGTGTTTAGCTAGTTGTGGTATTTACTCAAAAATGGAATGAAGTATAAATATATGGAGATACTGATTCTTTACTTTTCTGGATTCATCAAAGTCAAATACGTCTGAAAAATATACATGATTTAAATAATTGCTGTTACCACTTAATCTTTTGAACACTTCAAATGACAATTTAGAGCATTTGGGGGATACAGGATAACACGAAATAATGGGACAAGTCTAAATGTATCAATTCTTGGAAAATAATCAGCGCTTCCTGCTGCTTTAAATTTTCGAAAATATTAATTTATTGTCTTGACATGTGGGCACTCAGGGGTTGACCAACGATATTCTGATGGTAAAGCATCGACTTCCAACCCAAATTCGCCGGAGGTTTTGCTGAAGTATGGAAGCAATTCTTAGAAGATAATTAACGCTCATTGCTGCTTTTTTTAATCTTTATCAACGACCATTTTGTATTTAACTCATTCGCTGCCACTGACGCGCCTATGTGTTATAAAATAATATGTAATAGTACCAAATCATCTATGTCATTAGATGACACTTTCTCCACTACAGTGAAAAGATAGCAAAAAAGGAGCCATCTCATTAGATAGACGGTCCTGATATAGGCGTGGATAATGGAAGTGAACGTGTTAATCTTTTATTGAATTACATTGTTTCAGAGATCTTTTAAGATGGACGTTTTATGGATGATGAAAATTTTATAGTAAGACTAAAACAAAAAGAAATAAAATATGAAAAAAAAGGCGATTTTATAAACTGCATGACCGAAAATTAAACAAGAATTTAGTCATAAAGATACAAAATTTATGCACTTAGAAAAATAAGTTGAATACTGCTGGATGCTGTGAAAATAATCAGCAACAAATTGGAAATAATAACTAGAAGAGAAAATGGGTGATTTTCTAAGTAGAGGGGATTAGTATGATTTCATATAAAAAAGGAAAAAGAAAGAAGCATATTGAAAAACTTCACATGCAATCAATAATTTCACAAACGAGATTATAAAAACAAGAAATATTTTTCCTAACTTAGTTAAATAATGAGGCAAGTAAAAACAAATTAAGCGAAAACCAAACCCGGTTCCTAAAGATCACTGGATAATGAGTCAGGAACAACAATTTGGCTGAAATCTGATAAAAGTGGAGGTAATTAGCTCCATTTAAAAGCAATTTATCGCACCCTCGTATCTCTTTGTTTAGATTTTGTTTTTCATCGAAGTAAAAGTTAACCAATTGCTAAACTTTTTTTTTATGGAAAATAATTTTTGCTATTACTCCGTACTAATTTTCATCGCGTTTTTCTTCGTATATGTTTCTTTCACAGGAACGAATCACTGTATTTAAAAAATATTATTAATGCTGGAGTAATTGTAATAATAATATTACATTTTAATAAAACCTATTCAGTTAAATGTTTTTTAAAATATAATAGCAGTTTATAATTAATAATTAATTAGTTTATAACTTGATGTTTGTAAAACGTAATAATGTGTACTCAACATTTGATTGGTAACAGTTATATAATATTATAAACTGAAACATGTTTCCTTTTTTTTAATACGATTTTACTCTTTTTTTTTTCATACAGTATATAAATACCAACGGTGTTAATATTATTCCACTTTTGAAGTTGTATATATGCAATCAAAACTTCGAAAATAAATCAAAATATCGAATATTTTTTATTGTTTCAAAATATTCTCTGATACTGAACGATACCAAAATATTGTCTATGATCGGAATATTTTTCGAGTTATAAAGATTTTTTCTTAGACACTTTTATTGAAAACTCTAATTTTGGTTTGATTTAAACTCATTTTATGAAGAATGATATTATTCTTTTCAGTTGCTACATTCAAACAATCCTAACTCAACAAATTAACCAAATTTATATATCATTTATTATTTAAGCATCAAAACGAACTGTATGAAAAAGTGGACATTTTGTTTCTCAATCAATGTTATATTTATAGAAATAAATTTTAATAGCTTTTCAAAAATTTAAATTACAGAAAAAATCTCACTTTTTCCATTCATCGTCGATGAAAAAATTATTAAAAAAACTGTATATTTTTATAACGTGATCGAGGCAGACAACATGAAGACTAATACTATTCATAATTTCTAACTAAAATTGTGTTCCTGTACAAACTAGAGCTTAAGATATGTTAAAAAAATATGCGAACTAGTTCATTAAGCATTAATTATTTAATTTATAATTAGTTTAATATGTTTTCTCTCATCGACATGAGTTTAATGTCCTACTGTGAATAAACCGTATTTTTATAGTTAAAAATAAAATTTTTTATATGTACACCTTATAATATACTACTAATATTTACTAATATATATGTACACCTTAATGTTTCTTGTCATTACATGTATCCGATAATACAATGGGCATATTATACAAAGTATGTACATATCACGTCAATTCATTCCTATATTCCAATAAAATAAAGAATATACTCAAAAAATAAACCAACTCAATAACTTTAAGTAATGAAATTGATTTTGAAGCAGTTCACCACAAAAAGATGAATGTTTCGAATTACAAAATATACTTTGGAATTATATACCTTTTTAAAATTTCTCCATGTTTAAAATGCTAAATTTTTTAAATAGAAAATGCTTCCATATGTAATTTAATTATTTATTTTATTTGGAAAGTTTTTTCTATTGTTTTTAATCTTCCACAGATTTTTTAAGTAAGGCTTTTTATTGTGTGCTCCCACTTCATTATATAAAAAATGCTGTAATATATTCTAAAAATGTTTGTGTTATAACTATTTATGAAGCTGTGGTATTTTTTTTTGCGATTTCATTTATGCTGTCATAATCTGCCTTATAAAAACATTCGACTGTAATATTTTATATTAAAATTTATACTTTCGGAATTGCTGTAATAAGAGTATTAATGTAAACTTCAAAACTACTATTTACCTTATAAAAACAGATTCGACTATAATCTTTTTGTATTAAAACTTATACTTTCTTAATCGCAGCATTAAAAGTATTAAAGTATACTTCAAAACTTTTACCGCTAAGAGTATAGCAAATTTAATAGTTTTATTAAATATAAAATAAAACAAGATTGTTTCTTATTAATCTAGAATTTTATAAGCTACCATACAATTTTGGAATGGAACATTCTTATGTTTTAGATAAAATTTCAACATGTATTGAACATTGAATAAACTTTATCCCTGAATACATGAAACAATCAGATTATTAACTTTTAGATGCTATAAATGGAATAAAATACATTTATTAAAAAATTAATTACAATGTTTAACCTTTTAATTTGTAATTTATATATGATCCGGAATTTAACCAAATTTAAAGGAAAGACAAAGGAAAAACAGTTTCCTCGCTTCAGATAGGGGTCAAGACGCTTTTAAAATTACAAACTGTAAATGAATTTCCACAAACTTCAATACCACTTAAATAATACGGGAATACTTAAATAATACAGACTTTAAAGAAAAGAGAAAAAGTTTTGGAAATTATTAATACGTTTAATACAGAAATAAATAATACGTTTTACGTATTATTTAAGTGCAGTACAGGTTTCATGTTATTTCCAAGATCATAATTATAAAGATGTTTTATCATCATCAATCCAACACAGCAGCAATCCTTCATCACCAGAATTATATCTCACGTAATGTTATGTCTTCATTTCAAACAATGCGTTAAATATTGTGATTGAAAATGATCCACAGTAGCTACATTTGCAGATAGTATAGACTGATGTCGAAATAGACAATTACTGACGTTGCGATTGTTATCATTGAGACTACTAGCAGATTTTGAAAAAAGCATTATTCCTGAAATAACCCTATAATTGGATTTGAATACGTCGATGATGTTAAAGGTTAATGGGAAAATTTCTGAAATTATCTGCAATGAAATAAAATTCTTGCACGAATTAAAATATTCCGTATATAATACTAATTAATTCATTCGATATTTATGATTATATGAACAATACTTGTCTTGTAGAGAGTTCTGTGAGGAGTGAGGTCCATTTTTTCATAAAAAGACAGTTAATTATCACAATTCTCGAAATAGCGCATTTGAACAATCCAATGCGTTTTCAAGAAATTTCTTCGCACTCACCAGAATCCGACTTGTTTTTCAACGTCTGGCCATTGTTTTTAAGAATTATGATTTAAACATGATAACATGTTTGTACCGATAACAAATATATCTAAATATGTTCTATATAGTTCCAGTTCATTGTTCATCTTTCGAATATATCATTTCTGCAACACCCGAAGGATTTGAATCTCTTTAAAACAAATGCTTATTGCATACTACTTATCCGGTTTTATGTCGTTATTTCCTTCTCTTCCTTGTGAATAATAGATCAAAGGATTCTCGAAGATATAAAAGAAAGTGATAACGTGAGAGAGAGAAGTCCTTGGGGAACTTTTTTACATTTTTTTCTTTTACAAATTCAAATTCGAGCATTTGTTGAATCTCTATATTTTTGACAAACCTTATATATATATATATATATATATATA
>JAPMOQ010042275.1:489097-510744 GCA_026543055.1 Argiope trifasciata | reverse complement strand
ATTATGTAAACGAAACAAAAACGGCATTAATTACGGAAATGAAACTACAATTGGAGTCGAAACTAAAAATTATTATGGATTCAAAAAAGTTTAAGAATTAAAGATTTTTAGTTTTTAAGAAGTCAAACATATTATTTGGTGAGCGCATATGCAACTACAACTAAAATACAAATGAATCTAAATTAATTAACAAAATAAACCAAGCAAAAAGGAACACAATCGAATCAAAACTATAACCAATAGAAAAAGAATCCAGTTGAAATAGTTATCTTAATTAATTAAGAATGACATTTATTATCTTTTTGACAGTGAATACATTAATTGAAACTGAAGGATATAAAAAGGAGAAGCATAAATAAAACTTATTCTTCATCTATTTATCTATCAATACATGAATTTTAATTTTCAATTCGAGGTAAAGATAATTTAATTAATTTTTAAACATAATCAAAGGAATTTTAATGATTTTAAGGCACTTTTTATTAGTTAAATTATGTAATAACTGTAAACGTAATTTTTAAATATAATTACGAACTGTTTATAAAAATGTATACATTTTTAAATAGGTCTTTATTTCTATTTCTAGTAAAAAAATATGCATTCTGTCTCATTGCAATTCTTCATTCAAATTTCTGGAATACACTGATTAAGTAATGCAATAAAATTAAATTTTTATTTTGAATCATTTTAGTAGATATAAAATCTAATACAATTGAAAAATCCTATAAAAGATCTCAGAGCAGGTATCTAATTTTACTTCAGATGACACTTAAGTATCTTTCTGAGCAAGATACCTCACTTCTCTTGAGTGAGTCATGACTTTTCAACTCATTGACTTCATTAACTTCATTACTAATATAAAAAAATTAACGGGCCAGGAAAAACCAAAAACAAGTGAATTAGCAATATTTATTTTTTAGAACTTTTATGTTCTTGAAAAAAATAGTTCTTCAAAGAATAGGAATTATAAATTATTTTTTATACAAGCAAACGGTCTAGTGAAACTATCACAATCGTTCTGATAGGAAGAGAGATAAGCCACTAAAAATAAATTACATAAAATAAGCAAATTTTTAGAGGAACAATTTTTAATGCTTATTTAAAATTTCATTGAAAATTATAATTAGAAAATTTGTAATCCAAATTTAATTTAAAACTTTCTTGATTTTGTCATCTAAATCAGATTAACAATTTACCTGAATTTTTTTACAACTCACAGGAATATCTTTAATTTACTAAGTTCTATGAATTTTATGGATTCAAAATAGCATCTTCCTTTCTGTTAAATAAGGGAAACAATATAAAATTAAATATTGCTTTCATAGGAAAATATAAATACGAGATTTCAACTAAAAACGTTTACAAGTCAAAGTAAAAATGCTTTTTAATGATAGATCCAGGATACAAATGGTAATTAAGAGACGTATGTGGCAATCATTTCTCTACATCATCACCAAATCGGTTGAGACATTTATTACACTGGTGGAACCAGTTTATTTAACCATCTTGGTAATAATCCCGTACCGGGTATTGAACCAGTACTTACTTGAACATGACCGTCTGATATGAAACTTGTTTTGGATAAGTGTTTTTTCAAAGCCAAGAAAAGGAAATATTCACAGGGAACAAAATCGGGGCGGTTTGAGGGGTGACTTAGACTTCTCACCTAAACGTTACCAACAATCTCTCTATATACTTCAAAAGAACGACAAAATTTCTCCTCCTATTGTAAACTTATTGCTTCGTCCCCATATATTTCAACAAATTTGTCAATGAATGCCTGATAAGGACACATTATTGGCCCACAAAATCGTCTCACGGCACGCATCTCTGAGCGAGACCCTTTTTCTAATGAAACTTTTTATGTAAACGTGAGCTTTCCCGCTTCTCTTGAAACATTCGGAAACTTAAATAATTCGAGATATTTTAAATAAATGATGGTTAAAAAATAAATAAGTTATAATAATATATAAATAATAAATAGAGTAAATATTGTAATATTATAGTAAATAAATTAGTTGTTATTTGTGAGAGAAAATATTTGCAAGTAAGATCAATTGTTTCTTATTCATTTATAGTGTGAGGATGAATGAGTAATCCTTACTTAATTTAAATTGAAACTCATATACTAGTGTTATTTAATTTGTGTTTCATAGAACATGGGTACATTTAGAATAGATTTAAAAAAATTTCCTTTCAATACTGTGCTAAAAATATAATAGTTTTAATTATTTCCTTTTTTTTAATCTTTAACTAGCATTTCCGAAATAATGTGACATTTTAAAATCAAGTTTTTTATGATATGGTGCCGAGGGCACAACCGAATTGAACGAAATCAAAATTTAATTTAGTTTATACATTAAATAAAATTTAAACCTTGAATATATTAAAATATTGTTCTTAAGTTATAAAAGGATGCAGGGAATTAGCATTTTAAAAATTAAATACGCAGGGAAGTAATTCGATAACAATATTATTTATTTAAAATCAAGTAGGAAAGAATAATATTAAAAAAATATCAACAAAATAAAAAGAGAGATGTGTGTTTATTATCATTGTTTTAAAATAAATCCATGTATTATGCTGTCACATCGGAACTTTTCAAAACTTAAAGGATTACGTACATATATCATGTCAGTGCTTCATCTCTCAACACTTCTTTGTATTAGCTGCTTGGACATTTGCCAAGTTGTTGAGTTTCTTGTGTCATATTAAAAAGAATAAGCTTTCTTTATGTATGCTATGAAATAAATATTATTTTTAAGAGATTCATATAAGCAATGATGTAGCAAAAACAACAACAAAAATAAAACACATTTTCGAAAGTGATAAAGAATCTTTTGCTATGCATATAGATTACAAGCCTTCACCAATTAAAATAATAATATTGAAAGAAAATAAATTATAAATAATTTTCCAGTAGATGATTAAGAATTAATTTCAGGAAATAATAAAAAAATCATGTATTTTTTATCCGAATGAATTAATATTCAATACATATATTCTATGAAATAGTTAATTATTTTTGGATTAGTCATTGCTTAATCCTTTTAACTTTCCTCAATATAGCAGTTTCAACCTAAACTACCTTGGATTAAATACTTTTGTACAAATATTTCAGGAAATATAACATCATGCTTGAATGAGATGAGCTGGTTGGATGTCTTCAGACAGAGTATTATAGACAGAGAAGCATATTTTTCTTAGAAGAAATATAGCCTTCTCATCATATATTTTTTTGAAATATTCAGTTTTTAATATTTATGAAAAATAACGATTGCAACATTTGCTCTAAAGTTTATATGAATTAATTTCCTTACGAATGCTTTTATAAATTTACACATCAATTATTATTAATTTCACTACTGTGAATCAACTTTGACTAGATATAGTTGGCTCGATAATCAATCCTAAAAATATGAATCGCTGCAATTTTGGTTTGCAATTATAAATTATTCTCCAATTTTAAAAATTTTTATAACATCTTAGTTATTTAAGTAATATGCAGAGTTAGAGTTTAAAAATTTAATATATTGGTTTTAATTTACCTTTAATTTATTAACATGTAGTGTATACAAAGTGAAAATACCATAATATCCAAAAAAATTCGAATTCGTGCTTTAGACGAATTCCATGATTTCGGTCTCTCCTGAATCCAAAAAAAAGCATTTTTGTGATTATGTCTGTCTGTTCATGCAATAACTGAATAAAACTCTGATTTGACAGAATAACATTTTGCACATGTCCATTACTATATATTTATAGATTCTTATCAAATTTTGAAAAAAAATCGATTTAGAATAAGGTTGTTTGTCAGCTACTTGAGCACAAGTGAAAATTACAAAACGTACACAGATATATATTTGAAATTTATTATGTAGATTTTATATCTAAAGTATAGATCTTTATCAAGCTTAGAACTATATCCTTTAAGGGGTTGGTCATTTATCGATCCTTATTTCCCTGTATTTGTAAATAAAGTAATTAAAAAAAACGCAGCAACATAATAAATTAGGTTTACATTTCTGATATCTAGCAAATGTATTCTTATTAAATTTTGAACAGAATCTGAGAAGGGATTAATAATCTGCAGGTTTATTTTCTTATGCATGTAAGCGGAATAATTAAAAAAATCGTAATAACTTGAATGAATGAAATTTTTATGTGATCTTGTGATTACAATTATAATAGTTAGTTAATAATAATTATTAATACAATTATAATAGTTATTTAGTTATAATTGTAGTTATGCGTCAAATATTTGGGTTTCAAGAGGTTTGATTGGGGATTCAAGATTTGATTCAAGAGGTTTGATTTGGTTACGAGAGGTAGATTAAAATTAAAATAAAGCAAAATTTTTTTCACACCTTTTCTACCAAATGGAACAAGTACCGATTTTTCTTTACGATACTACAAAACTCATAACATTCTTGTATGGAAGTAAAAATTCAATTACTCTTTTGATTACTGTCTTAGCCAATAATTCATAATTTAATTGGGAGTGAGAAGTAGATTCACATTTCTTTATTAGAAAATCTGGGGTATGATAGCCTGGGTGGATTTTTTTTAATTCTTGAAATCTCATATATAATCATGGCCAATTATACTTTCATGTTACCATTCAACATTATGTAATGAGTATGTAAAGTTATAAGGGGGATATATCTTCAGTTTTCTCTTATTTTCAATGCTTTGCAGCCAAGCATCTATAATAATTATGTGTTTTGTCTAGCATTGGGATTGGCGGATTGTAGATGTGAGATTTGATCGAATGTCAGCTACACATGTTAATTTAACTTCGTCGACGGATAAATTTAAAACTGTGAGACAATTGTTCTTTCTTTGGTGATAGGTTGGTTAAGAGTAAGAAATATCTATTCTTCATTTTTGCTCGTTTAAACTTGATCTTAGCTTTCATTGGTGTTAAGAAACGTAACTGATAATTAAACTAATAGTGGCAATTTATTAAAAGAGGGCGTTATATAAAATCAAGTCAAAAATAAAGGTAATGATTTATACTCACATGCCATTTAAATGAAATACAAGAAAATCAATTTAATTCATTATGTCTAATAATTTCTTATTCTTTCAGTTTTTAGTCACATTATTTAAAAAAATACAAATTATTTTAATTAAAAGTTTCATACATCACGATTTAAATATCACATCTCTAATTCTGTTCTAGACATTCTACAAAATACAAAAAAACCTCTTTATAAAAAAGTTCTTTACAAAACTACCTTTTCGGCTGTCTTGAGTTTTTGAAAATGGGCAAAAATAATTATAAATTATTATTATTAATATTTTTTTTATTATTCTCTGATGTAATATTTACGTTTTATAAAACAATTTTAATACATATATGATATGAAATTGAGTGGTTAAAATTTCTTGTTAATTTTCTTTTAGGAAAACTATTGAGACCTCATGCATTTTACATGGTATTTAAATTTTCTTTTTTTGTAATTTAAATTAACTAAGCAAATAGTAAAGTAATCATTCAAAACATTCTGTTTTCTTTATTTAGTAAAATCTCAATACCACAAAGAAAATATTTATTAAATTTAGCACATTATCTTATTAAGAATAATAGAAAAATGCTTAGTAAATGGACAAATTAATAATGATTTAATTGTTTTCATGCTGATTTTTTTCTTTTCTTCCCATACGTTAAATAGAAAATAAGGTGTTTATTCTTCATTATCATATTTAATATCCTTTTTCCTTCAGTTAATAAATAAATGCATTCTTCTAACGAATAACTTATTTTTTATGTTGGCTTTATTTTTGAATTTTTTATTAAACCTTTGATTGAAATTTTTTGGAAACTATTAGATAAAAAATTATAATAATGAGCTTCCATTGATTTTTCTAATATTCTTTCGGAAAAAGATGAATTTTTTTTTGTTATTTACATGTTCTAATTCAGAAATTGAACAGAAAAGGCAATTGCTCTAATAAAAATATACAATTGAAGTGTTTATATGGCCCAATTGAGTGATTGCCTCTGTATGAATAATATTGAGATAGAATTATAATAAAAATATTTCAACATATTGAGAAAAATAAAGATGAATAATTTCTCCTCTCACATCAAAAGCTTTATCTTTAATAGAAGCATGTAAGGACTTTCCACAAATTCGATTCAATAAACAAAATTATGATAAGATTTATTCGGCAAACATTTCTCATTAATTTGCAAATTATATTGTCTCCAAGGAAAAATAATAAGAATTCGGAATACTTGAGATATTGCTTTGTATTTAGTAAAATTCCCCATGGAATAGCTTCCCCATGTTCCATGTAATTTTAGTAATGAATTTTTACTGACTGGACGCCTTTGACGATTAGTTTGCTATTGACTTCTTCACAATGTTAAATTACTTATAAGGACTGATTTTTTTGAATAATTCACTTTGTTATTTGGTGTGGCTGAAAAACATGAATTCAATTAAAGCAGTTTCTAGCAAATAAAACTATCCCTCTGTGTGTAAGTTTGCGTGCGTACGTGCTTGAGTGTGGACAAGGGAAAGGGATAACCTTATAACTGAGTTGATGATTATCAAAAATACGTAACTCAATTTTTTCGATGGATGAATTTGAGTTTTATTGAAACATTCCAATGCAGATTTTATATCAAATTTTATTGAAAATAGTATTAAATTTGAGGGGAAAATTATATAAAAATTATATTAAACAAACAGTTCCTTCGAATTAAGCATTATTATAAAAAAGATAATATTTTGAACGCAAAAGAATTGATGTGAAAGATATGGACATAAATTTCCATTGAAGCACTTTTTAAGGTATCCGAACAAGTTGAAAAGTTAGATTTTCGCAAAAGTGACATTTTCCAAAATTTATTTTATTGGATAGACCAGTCTTTGAGCTATCCCAAAACAGGTTTACTTTTGTCTCTACTTTAATTACAAGTCAAGATATTAATATTTTCATAATGATTAATAAACCATAAAGGGACATTTAAATAACCGGAAATACCAATTTAAAAGGAATATAAGGACCAGAAACAAGCTAAAAATTTGTATGAACACAAATTTAGTTATAAATACGGAAAATGTTTTGCACAAAAAAACATAAAATGCCAATAAGAGTTTTAATGGTGTTTTGTGCAGATTTGTATCTAAACATACCTTTGTTGAGCTCTGAATCCTCAGATTAGCGTATTTATGTCTGTAATACATTTTATTAAAGGTTTTAGGGAATATCTGAATATCTTGAAAGGTTATTTAAGTGCATCCAAGTGTCAATTCAGTTAAAGCTTTTGCTGAGCTCGATAGCGATAGAAAAAATGAATCTAAACATTATTCCTTTTCAAATGCAAAAATTGCCAGAATTTTTTTAAATGATTAAAAAAGGTAAATTATTAATCAGTGAGGAAAAGAAGGTATAACCCCCAAATACATCGAATTTTAAGCTTGTATGCCTTTAACTTATTATTAAAATAAGTTATTGAATAATTTAAATGCTTTTTTCTCAAAAGTGATCTTTACTTATTTGTTACTCACTTCAAATCAAATAACTCAAAATTTAATCTTCATATTACTATGAAATTTGATAGACTTTGTCTGTATACAAATCTCTAGGGACTGAATGAAAAGAATTTATATTAAGTGAACAGTTTTTAATTTACAGCCTATTGTTTGAACTAATGTCATATATTTACTAAAAATTTCATGATAAATGTTTGGCTGTAAAATTTATATTTATGATTAGAACCATAAGATTGTTTTTCATTCACTAGACAAACCTATGTAGTTTATTTTGGTATAAATTTTGTTAGGATGAGAATTATAGGTTTTGGTGTAGCTAATATGAAGTTTTATAAAAATTTGCTTAAATTTATGCAGTTAAATGCCAATTTAAAATAGTTTTAAAGCGTATATCAAATATTGATATCCTATTACTAATTTTGAATAATCTTTAACTCAGAAATATGGTTAAAGTATGATAACACCATGTGTTTCTCAAAAGTGCTCCGAACGTGTTCGCATACTTTAAATTGAATACTGTATATTTCATTATTGTATCGTTTTCATTCTCTATTAATATAAGAAATGTATAATTTCTAAACTTTTTTATATTTACGTTGAATCTTCAAATTAATTGATCCAAGTAAGTCATTATCTATTAACTCTCAAACTTTTGCTTTTTGTTTTATAAAGTTTGGCTTTAAAAAATACGAAATTCTCTTCAGTAATAACCCACGATAAAGAATTGATTCTACGAATCCACCAACTTTAAATGGTTACTTTTCACGAAAAGCTATTTAGAAACTGATTTATCCAATAAATTACATCGTGATAAAATAGTTCCATTTGTTAAACGAGACATTTCCGCAATTTTAAAATTACATTTTTCATCACTGCAAATGCTAGTCACTTTCTGGGGCTATGGCACTCGTAGTCATTATACATCAACAAAATTCTTCACATCCTTCCTGTAATTTCTTTGTTAACTTGGAGAGAAATTTTGACTAACACAAAAGATATGTTAAAAGTTAGTTTTAACTAACTAAGCAATTGGAATCATCTAATTCGAATGGGGGAAATAGAAAATGATATAAATAAGATATTCTGAAATGAACTTTCCAAAACAGTTAAAAAGTGAAACAGACTTATAAATGTAGTCCGTTTGGAAATTAGATTCTCAATATTATTTTTTTTTTCATTTGAAATATGTGATTAAAGGAAATGTATCTAAGTTTCTCTAAGAAAGAAAATTAATACTCATTCTATGTAGAGTGGGAGTTTTTAAGAACAAGTTATATAAATTAAAAAAAAAATTCAATCTTTTTTTAGGTCAACAAAGAAATTTTTTATTTTAGCTACTTTTTATGAAAATAATTATTGAAAAAATTATTTTGTATTAAAAATTACTGATTTTCTAAAGAATTGAACTCGCATTCTTCATCTTCACATAAAAAATATCGAAATCCTCGCATTTTACCGTTTGAGTTACTGCCAATTGATTTCAACGTTCATTACAAAACTGCTAAAATTCTATTTAAAGTATTAAAATTGATTACATTTTATTAATGAATTGATATTTGACACACACACACAATCCATTGACTTCCATAATTTTAATGTTGTGATTAAAATACACAATACGTATTATTGTGCATGTAGTAATATTTTATACTCAGAATAGTCTTTTTTTTCAAGCAAATAAAGGCTCAATTATGTTTAGTTAAAAAATAATACTATTGAAAACTATTTAATTATTTATATTGAAAATGTAACATCGTAGACACAACTTGAACTTCTAAATTAATTTAATGAATTCCAATTTGAAGAAATAAGTGTTTTATTGAAATGTATCGATTTCATCCATTAATACATATTAATATAATTAATAATACATAATAATTGAATAATATATAATTTTTTCAAATTAATTTTAACAATGCATTAAGTTCTTCAATTAATGTATTTTAGTAATGAATTAATTTCTTCAATTAATACATCTTAGTAATGAATTAAGTAATGAAACAACAAAAAGTACCAGAAATTTCGTTTTTTATAGTTTTGTTTTTGAAAATTTGGTTTTAAACAGAATTTTGTTCTTCCGTAAAAGTCATAGCTATTCATGTATATTCATTCTAATTTTTCTTGTTAGAAGAAGGCATTTGTTATTTGATAAATACGTTAGATTGGCCCTGTGTTTAGATAACTTGTAGGGAACGAGACTATATCAAATATTTCTTTGCTCAGTTGGCAACAGCTGTAAATAGCTAGTTATGTTTTAAGAGATATAAAGTAATGTGTTTTGAAACTTTCAGTCTAATTAAATACTGATATACTTCAATCAATAGTAATATTTTCATTTAATTAATTGTGAAGCAAATACTATGTAATAAGTTAATTATTAAAATACATTAAAAAATTTCATACATCATTTTTTTTTAAATTATTTTACCAAGATGGATATATTCTACTTTTCTTTTTCTATCCTTCATTCTGAAATGTCGTCTTCAGCTATCACAGTTCATTCTGAAAAGAACTCTTCCGACAGAATACGAAGACACTACAGTTTAAGACCCAAACAATGAATTGAGGATCCAATATTTCTTCTTAATCGACTTTCATTGTCTTCACTAACGTCTTCCCTTTGACTGTCCATCTGTGCTTTTATTCAATCGAGACTTTCATCGTCCATCATCATAAACCAAAATAATAATAATGATAATAATAATGTGTTTGTCTTCTCCGTGATGGAAGGAAGATCAGAAGTTCAGACGGTATGATCAATAATATTTGATTTATTAAAGAAACAACAAGATTTCTTTTCCAGAATGGTGCCCTATTTTTCTCA
Organism: Argiope trifasciata; assembly: GCA_026543055.1. Taxonomy (NCBI): domain Eukaryota; kingdom Metazoa; phylum Arthropoda; class Arachnida; order Araneae; family Araneidae; genus Argiope; species Argiope trifasciata. Next base: position 500,409 of record JAPMOQ010042275.1, on the reverse strand, counting down.
CATCTTTTCATTAGTCTCAATAAAAAAGAAAGCACACCAAGAAGTATGGTGGAATAGTACCAAATGATGGAATGGATTTTTGCAGGTTCTGTAGAAGTGTTATTATGGATAAAATTGGATAGGTTGATTAATGAAATAACGAAATTCTACACTTACCTTCAAACAATGATGAATTAAAAAATATTTCAAGACAATAAATCATTAGGTAGTATGACAAAGTTATTTTTTGTCGCCTTTTTATTTTGACAAAATCTTAATGGAAATTTCCACTTTAGTAAAGTGATTTAAATTCAAAAATTTCTTGTTATGTGTTATAATATATGTAAAAAAAATAAAAAATAAGAAATGCAGGATGATTCGAGAATTTATGAGAAAATTTTTGGGAAAGTATACTGTAAGTCACATTACTGACTCACCAAAACGCTTCTAAGGCATATGAGTCAAAACCTGAATAACTGGACCTTCTCTGCAGCAACACTGGTGCTAACTGTGGTTGAGTCCTGATGGCCATCACCGGCCAAGATACAACACTTCCAAGAGGAATTAAGTCCCATCATTGACGGGAGGAGCCAGTGCCTCAACTTTTCGTATACCCTTTAGAGTGGAGAGAATCAACTACCATGACGGAAGTTTCTCGTCCTCATTTATAGGGTGTCGCCTTCGAGGAGAGAATGTATGTACTTTAAAAGAAATGTCTCTTGATAAACATGATCAGAGCGGAACAAGAAACATTTATCAAAAAATAAAAATGCTTTATTTAAAGCAATATAAAAATTATTTCTTTAAAGAAAAGGTTGAATAAATGTAAAAGGGAGTCCCCTGACAATGAGGCATTTTAATTATCAATGAAGATTTTAGGGTTAATTTTTTGACAAAATTTATATAAGAATCGTTATAAATTCTGTGACTGCATGTTTAAAAAAATATCAGATATTCTTGTAAAAGTATTTTTTGCTAGTCACTCCATCGAAGCCAAGAATCGTGTATATTAGTGGCCTAATTATAAGGCAACATATTAAATTTTTCATGAAGATTGGAATAAAATTTTGTTATGAATTCGGCTTTCTTTTAATTTTTAGTCAATGAAGAAACAGCCCTTTACATGTCTCAATTACGAACTTAGACGTTTATTAAACACCAAGAAACAAATGCGCATGTGACAAACAACAGCCGAGAAGTACACATGCAATACACAGCAGCGCACTAAAACAAACAGTAGCTCACAAGTAGTAATAAGAACCACAAAACACAAACCGACCAGACAAAATTCAGCAGGAGGAAGACATCTACGTGCTTACGCACTTTGATCTATCCGAACGCCTGCGATTCTGAACTGTCTCCTCCCTTTAATTGTATCCAACTGACGACTCACTGCAAAACGATTGCTAAATCTACAGACTATTTGCTGCTACTTTTACAATAAACACATGATTAAGCACACAGCTCAACTCAGCAAATGCTTGATCTTCACTCGACGTTTGCGCTTAGCTGGACTGATACAATTAATTCTCTATTGACTTGCTATTTGATTCTACATCTCTCGAGACTCTTTCCATGACTCTGTACACAATCATTTCCTGCTTAGATTGCCAGTCTTTTGTGGTTACCGAGAAGGGTCTGGAACAATCAGACATAATCGGTTTATATTGACTATCGCCAAAGTTCTAGAAGATTCCAGTATTATCTATTTTGTAGCCGAAGTTGCCAAATCGCCAAGGGTCCCGAGCCCTGAGATCACTGATTTGGCATCCAATCAGCATCCTACAGAGTTGATCGTAAAATGGTCTTTTCAGTGATTGAGCTAATCATGCTGGGAAGCCTTTTTACAGATCTGTAGCAATATTTTGGTACAGGATTTCTGTGGAGTAGAGATATAATTTTCTCAAACAGCGATTAATAATGCTTTTGTGTATTAAAATATCAGACTAGAATTCTTGGCAATGATTTCTCACTGAAATACGGATTTTGATTAGAGAAAGTAAATCCATCCAAAATTGTATTTTCTGATATTAGATCTTTCTGAATCTAATGAATACGTATCTTAAAATATCAGTTGAAATTCCCAATGAGACTATTTTTTTGTTATTTCAGATATTGCTTTTTAGGGGGAAAGTAACTTAACTATTTAATATTTAAACATTATTTTAAAAAATTCCTTTTACAAATATCTGAAAAAAGGCTGAATCTTCATTACAAGATTTCTTTTCCTTACTTAGCAGATTATACATTAGATATCATGTATAATGAATTAGAATTCGGGCAATTTAAGAGTTTTCAGATTTGAAAAAAATGCCATTCTTTACTACTACGTTTCTTTTCTGGTGCATTGAAACTATTTTTAATTATCGCAGCTTCGAGTAATATCTTTTCTTTCTCGAAGATAAATTACTGGCAAAAGTAATGCAGAATATTGCGGATTTTAACGCTTCCTCGCTTTAAGTGTCAAGAGCCATTTCTCTTTAATTTGAAAGTAAGTTGAAATAATTAATGAAAAAAACTGCACGTATCTTTTCACAAAGCTCAGTAGAAATAATTTCTCTAAGCTGTCTAGAGATTTAAAAATAATCTTTTAGAGAAGCTATAAAAAGTAAGAAGTGTAGAAAATACTTGTGAAAAGTCAAAATTTTTTCCCCTAAAAATAGAATGCTTTAAAAAAAATATTTTCTACTATTTTCGAAAGTTAATTAGTATGCAACTCATTATTTCCTTCATTATTCCCTTTAAATTGCCTTTCATGCAATAGTGAAATATTTAGTGTATTAACGATTTTTTTCATATTTTATTTAATGTAACTATTAGTATTAACGTTCGACAAGAAAACTTTACTACCTTACCACTTACAGCACAGTTAAAAGTTGAATAATATCTGGGCATATTTTGCTTGAATGTCCTTGAAACAAAGACAGACTTATTTTATTCACAATCAACAATCTCTCAATTATCTAAAGATATAGCAATTTCGTCTATCTAATGATATTAAAGTCAAATGTTCTTAACTCGACGATGTATTGCAAATTAAGAGCAATAGTTTCGATTGAAGAACTATTTCTGAAGAAATTGATAAGGATTCATGCTTCTGATCTAAAATTATCTATATTGAAATTACACAAAATTGTATTTTATTAAAAACGCTCATTCCTTTTTTTTTAAAAAAAATTCTTGTTACCTAATTTTTAGCAAAAAAGACAAAAAAAACAACAACAACAATGGTTTAATTTGAGAAAAAAGTGTTTTAATTTCTCTCTCAAAATTGTATTAGTCTTCCTGTTGTTCTGTGAAAAACTAAATATAAAATTTCTAAGTGTTATAAATCAAATTTTTATTAAAAACTCTTGTATAAAAAATATAAAAAAATGACAAAAAAATTCTTTGATGGAGGTGGAGAGTTTATGAATTATTCAAAATGCTATTTATTTATTCAATGTGCATTTAAACATTGTAATTTTTATTAATCAATATAAATTAGTAATTTGAAATACATTTTAAAAAGTTTATTTCAATCACTTAAAATTGCACTTAAATTATCTGTACAATATTATACTACTTCACAATCATATTATAAAATTTAATAAAATGAAATAAGAATCATAATATACTAAAGAAAAATTGAATTAGGTTTGTATTAATTTTTTTGTATAATTTTTTATAAAAATAAAAATGTATGCAATTAGATCTTGAAAAATTCAAAAATAAAAGACAGTGTTAAAATGCAATTATTTAAAAAAATATTCTTTAAGGAAGGAAATATTATTCGATTTTGATATATTAAAAGATTCAAATATTATAATACTTTTAAAATTCAGAATATTTTTAATTTTTAAGCATAATTTTTGGAAGCTGCTTTATCAAATTAAGCTAAACCTTCATTATTCAATGGTTTCTTGAATGCAATAGCTGTTAATTTTGAAATTTCCTTAATTTAATTAATGGAATGTAAAATTATAAGTTATGAAATGCCTCTTATATTAATTTTTATGTGTTTCAGGAATTTATCAAGTATAAATGCCATAAAAATAAGAAATGAAAAAAAATAAAGTTAATTACTTATACTTAGTTTCCAGTTTATTTATAAAATCTTATAATGAACTTTTTGTCTGACGAATATATCCCTTTTATAAAACGTATATGCTTGAAGGTTAGTTTTTCAGTTAAGATTAATTCTTCTATTAAAGAAGGGAAGAATTAACTTTCAAGAAAAAATTAATTAATTCATACCTCGTAGCTGTAAAGCGCATGAGATCAAGAATCTATAAAAATCAAAATACTGATAAATAAATATATAAAACTACAAAGATAAGGACTTATTTAAGATAATAAAAATTAACTCTTTTCTAGATAATTTTTCCTTAATAGCTTCCTTTCTTATGGAAGATTAATCTTTCGAAAATATATTAAATTGTATCAAAATTTATTAATTTTTCATCAAATGTTAATGACTAAAAATTTTAACTGATTCTTCTCTACATTTAAAAAAATTATCAATAATATAAATCAAATCAGGACGAGTGAACAGAGCCTGAATGGAAAAATGAAATTTAATAAGATCCTTTTTATGATTTGAATTAATATTTTCCTATTTTTCTAACAAATTTTGATATTAAATAATATTTATACCCTGTCAAATGGTTTTCGAGCATTTTTTTTGCTTCTAAGTAAAGCTATATTAATCATTAACAGCATTAAATACAACAGCTTATACAAGTTAAAAATTAGTGAACACTCTTTAATGGAAAACTAGCTCTTTTGTTTAATGGAAAAATAATCTACGCTCTTCATATGCTTATTCATTTCAGGGTATTTGAACTAAAGCAAAAAATCCTTCTTAATAGATTTTAGCAGATTAACTAACATTTAACTAATTTTGAAAACCGCAAACACTTTTTAGTCTGGTACTTTGAAGATGAAAAAAGAAGCCTGTCAAAGAAAAAGTAAACTAATCCCTTTCACAAAAGCAGGAGCTAATTTTAATGGGTAATTAGAAAATCCAGTCATTGTTATATTAGACGAAACAATTAGGATTGGTTTTAAGTTTTTCTTCATTAACCTAATCCAAGTCAACGAGAAATTCTGCTTCGAAAAATCTGCTGAATGTAGCATTAAACTAATAAATCTATTTAATGCTGCTCCCTTAATAAAGAAAGACAACGATAGAAGATAAAATTCAGAATGAACAAATATGTGAGAAAGTTAAAAACACTGTTTAAAGATCAAAATTCAATTTTTTTGTCGCGTTTTGGATATCAAATATTATTCAGTATTTTTTAATATCAAACATTTTAAATTATCTTTGAGATTATAAAAACAGCAATCTTATAACTTTTTAGCGAAAAGTATGCAAGTACTTCAAAAGAATCAGAACTGTAGAGACGCCAATTTCATTGAAATAGCTAGTTGCAACATATTTAGAGTATAATGCCAATACTTGCCATTAAACTCATTACTTTAGCAATAAAACATTGTAGGACAAAAATACGACCATTATCACTTAAAGAATTTAGTCCAAACTTTCCGAACAGAAATCAAAAATTAGAATAACAAAAAATTATACACTGGACTTTGTTGATCTAACACTTTGTACTTTTGAATTAGCTCATGAAAAATAAAAAAAAGAGTCAAATAGACATACTTTCATCAGAACGGGCATCGTTTAAATTTTAGAAAATTACTATTGTGAAGTGAATCTTCAGAGACATTATATTTTTTTATAATGTCGTAATCCTAGTTATAAAAGTAATTGTATGTCGAAAGAATACTTTTTGGCACAGATGTATTGTAATTTTTTTAAATAATATTTCGATATTTCCTGCTTGCCATAAACTGTTTTTATGTAATTTTTTGTACAATATTTCGATATTTTCTGTTTGCCTTACACTGCTTTAATGGAAATCGTCTGGTGAAGTGTGAACCTAGTGAACCTAGTGAAGGAAGTCTGACAAGTTGTGTAATGGGAAACGATGTTTTATTTCACGCAACAAAGTACAGGCACAAAGTTCAAGTTTCTACAAAGTACAAGTAGAAAAGACGCGTCATACACAAAAAGGTAATTTGTAGAAATATACAAAAGAATCAGCGAATCGCAAATTCAAAATATAATTCACTCTCAGAATTCAGGGATAGAGAGCTCCCTCCACGAACTATACTCCAACGGGAGAATTGATCTCTGGTGTGACATTTCACCATTTTTTGTTTCTCAATAAGGCTTATAATTTTACAAAGGAGTATCAGGTCTCAGTTCCAAATAAAGAAATAAAGATTCCCCCATAATTTTTCTATTTTCTGGGAAATTTATTTTTGCTGGGTATTCGCTAAATCATTGCAGAATAAGCAATCAAGCCTAACACTCATTGATCTGACATCTATTAAAAATATTTTTAAATGTTTCTGCTAAGTTACTAGACTAATAATGAATGGAAATAATTCAGGTTGTTTATAAAAGAGCTTCAGAGTCGTTAATTCCTATCGAATTAACGGTATGAGTTTGATTAGAACAGTTAATTTTAAAGAAATCAGCAGCTCACCAAATTTTATTCACACCAATTTTAGTATGTTTCTCCAACATTAGGTAGCGTAACGCGCCATAGACCTTGAAGTAATGTAGCGGAGACTTATTCCATAGAGCAGTCTGATGGCAACGCCCCAACAAAAGTCTCAGTGTATTATCGGCTTATTGAAATTGGATCTATTACCATCCTAAAGACGAAATTTTCGTCCCAATATGGTGGTAATGCGCTTACAGGCAAGACAATTTGTCAATGGTTTCAAGAGTTTAAAGAAACGGGAAGAGTGTTTTAAAACAAAAGTCGTCTGGTAGACTAAGAGTGCCTGTACAGAATGTCAAAAAAAAAAAAAAAAAAAAAAAAAAAACCCCCTTTTTGTCTACGAACTCCGAAAAAAAAATTGAGACTACTCGTCTTAAGTTTTGCATACAAAAATCAACTGTTCGTAAGGTGGTTTACAATAGGTTCCCCCTAAGAGCGTACAAGGTACAACTTCTACATAATTTTTTTTGTTTCTGTGCCAGACATGATAGATACGATTATATAATAATCAATAACGATTTTTTAAATGAGATTTTTAATGATGAGGACACCTTTTATATAAAACGGTACTATGAACAGATACAACTGTAGAATTTGGCTTTCACAGCTGTCTCATGAAATCGTGGAAAATCGACGTAGCTCACCGAAAGTGAATGTGTGGTAAGGCCTCATGCATAACCAAGTTATAGATTCCCTACCTTTGTTTAGAAAATTATATAAACGATGATGTCTTCCAGTAAAATGTTAGAGGAATATGCTTTCTATGAGTAGGTTGATATTGAAGCAGATAAGTGTCTAGTCTATTTTGAGCAAGATGGCTCACCACCACAATTCAATTTGAGAGTATGGGAAGCATTGGATATTTGATTTGGCAACAAGGAAATTGGAAGGACATGGCCTATTTCTTGCCCTACAGGGAGTCCTGGACTAACTGTTGATCTTAGATTTCTTTCTTCTGAGGATTTGATAAGAATCTAGTTTACACTGAAAAACTTCAGGATGTAAACTATCTTCAGACAAAGGATAATCATTTGTGTGGCAAGCATCATTCTAGACATGCTGGCCAGGACATGGAAAGATCTACATAACGGTTGGGACGTGCGCTACAAACGTGACACATGTTAAAACCTACTGAATGACAAAACTCTTGATAAACTAACCTTGAAGTACTGATGTAACATTAAAGTAATTTTATGAATGAATTAAAAAAAGTTGCTTCAAACCCCTGACTACTTTTATAGACACTCTGTTTTTCAGATTTTTAAAAATATTTAAATAAAAGGGGACAAAACATCGAATATCCTTTGCTTTTTATAAAGAACTAGCTGGTACCCGGCAAGTTGCTGCCACCGAACAAAAACAACATTAAGCGTAATTAATCAATAATTTGGCAATGGTTTAACGAAATAGGATGAACGGTACGACAGCATATAAAATACGAACGAACAAATATTCATTTTTATATATTAGATTTGCTTATTCTTTTAGAATTATACAACTTGGGTATTCTGTCAGAATGTTAATGAAAGAAGCTATTTATTGTATCGCGTGATTAATTTAATATTAATTTAGAGTTTTCAAATTTAATTTTAGAAAATCTGATTAAAATACTTTTTTTAAATTGATTCAACGTATAAAATATATTCATACCATAAACTCTTTAAAATAGCGGAAAAGATAATTTTTGAAAATAAGATGGAGCAAAATGATTTGTGCTACAATATTTTTGGTGGTGATAGCAAAAAATGCTAAAATGTAATTAAAAGTTTAAAACCCCAAGAGTTGGTCTCCCCAAAACTTTCTCCCATAATCTGTATTAAAGTTGTTACCTCTGAGAATGATTTGCATGTCATTTGCGTATTATATCTACAAAATATTAACGTTTAACTTGGATTTAGCATTCCAACAGAATCTATTGTCACCTCGGCAAGTTATTTGGAGATTAACCCTTGGTAAATAAATGCGGTTGAGATTCGAATTTTTCAAATTTAATTTTAGATAATTATATTATCCCTATAACCATCCCATTAATGTAAATACCAAGTTTCATCGCAATCGGATGAACGGTTTAGGAAGGCATAAGAGACTTACAGACAAACATTAATTTTTATTGATATACTTAATTTTCTAACAAATCAATTTAAATACAAACATAGTTGATATCCTTGTTTTAAACAAGACAGAAACAGTTCATTTATGCACATAATTTCTTTTTTGTTGTTGTTTCATTTATTTGTTTGGAAATCTGCTTATTTTTTTTCCTCCTTTGATTTAATTTAATTAGTTTTTTATAATAAATTTTATTTGTAATTCTTGATTACTGATTCATTAAAAATGAAGGATTTAGAAACAACAAAAACTTGTTTTCAAAAATGTAAGCAATAAATCAATCAATAAAATAAAATAGGAATGCAAATTAAAAATAAGAATAATATCTTTTTTCTGATGCTTTTAGTATTCTAGTGAGTATTAGAAACACAACTGTATTAAAATATTTCCTTTTAAATTTATCCAGCATCACTTTTAAATATTTTACGTATTCATCATGTATAATTTTTGAATTAACTAATGCAGTAATGAATTCCTTGGTGTAATTTAAAACATTATCATTTATTATTACAAGAGAATTATCTAATTTTTTTTGTAATAAGGAAATAATTTGTTTTTAAAAATACGGCTATGAATGTTAAACATGATTTGCATACACAAAAATGGCCTTTATTAGTAGGATATTGTTACATAATCATTGTGCTGCTAATTGACCAGACTAAAGCAGTATTTTATTATTTCCTTTGCCGCCTGTGACCACATGAGAAGAAAAATCCATTAGTAACAATTCTCCAGGCCATCATTAAAAGCTACTCTTTTGGAATCTGAGATTTTAAGAAATTTGAAAGTCTGAAGGATTCGTTTCAATCTCTGCTAATTAAAGATAGAGAATTCACATTTCGTAAAATGTTAAATGACTTTCTTAGTTAACGAAGCACCATTAAATGAATAGACTTAAGTACTAGGAGTAAAAGGCCCTACAAATTTTGATATGACTTAAATTAGTGGATTTGTGTGAATTTAGATTGCTTTTTATTCTTAAATGTTCTTGGTGGTGTTTCATTAAATCTCAAATGAAAGTTTAAGTAAATGGGACATAATTTAATATTTTTGGTATTTGATTTAATTTGGGATAGAAAATAGTACGACATATAAATATAAGTAAAAATAACATTTAAAAATGTATCTAAAAATAAAAATATTCCCCTGTAATTACTAAAATAAGTATAATTACAATAATATAATTGAATAGCTTTATGAAAATATTATCAAATATTGTAATTTCATTTTTGTGCTTGATTTAAATCTCATTCCTAAAAGAAGGTTCTTCAAATCCCTTTTCAAAATCCAATATAATACTTTAAAGTGTACAATATGATATCAATTAGTGTAGCACTATTTTTGTATTAATATTCGTTAGGGAAATCTCTAGTGTTTGTACTGTGAATGAACAACCTGGGTCGTGGAAAGCAGCGGTTTACATCAGCAATATTTCAGAAAACACAAAATACTGGCAAAGAAACAGCATTCATTAGACTCAGTAAAATGTTGAAATGGAACAGAGCTTGTTAGAACTAACCACACAAACAAACAAAACTCAAAAACAGTTCATCACAATTCACTTACCACAACTATCAACAGCTTGATAACAGCTTTCATGATATTATTTAATTTTCCTTCAAACTACGAATTGTTTGCACTTGTCAGATTATCGTAAGAACATATAGAATATAACCGACAGGGAATCCTCAGTCGATTCTTTAACATAATATCCGTATTTACTCACATGTCCATGCGAGTGTCTACAACATCACATTTCTGCGTGTTGCTGGTAATCCAATTTTATCTATTAAGCGTGCTTAATTTCGGATCTCGTTAACGATCTCCTTGATGAAGTCGCCCCACATTAGGATAAGCAAAAGTAATTATTCTTGCTTGATATTTCTCGAAATAGAAACGAAATACCGGTGTGATAAGACATGATTGAAACGCCCTTGCTGCTGAACAATCGTCACGACTTCATAGAGGAGTGCTCTTGAACGATTCTTCAACATAATATCCATATTTACTCGCATGTCCATTTCTGCGTGTTGCTGGTGATCTAACTTTATCTATTAAGCGTTCTTAATTTTGGATCTCGTTAACGATATCCCTGATGAAGTGGCCTCACATTAGGATAAGCAAAAGTAATTATTCCTGTTTGATATTTCTCGAAATCCGTGACTGATAAGACGTGATTGAAAGACCCTTGCTGCAGAGCAATCGTCACGACTTCACAGAGGGGTGCTTTTACGAGGGTGGTTGATGATATTCTCTTAGGAGCGAGTGCAAGTACATAGACCTTTCGTGATAATTTTGTGAAATTAATGTTCTTCAAGTTCAACTTTAATCTAAGATATTCATTTATAAATGGAATCAAGTTGGTTCCGATCAAGAAAAAAATATTACAAAATCTGGATGATTAAGATGAAAAACAAATTAAAACAAAGTTTTTCGCAGACGAAAATCAAGATGTTTCAAAATAAAAAATAGATATATGATTTTCTTTTAGTGCGCAAGAATTTCGAATTACATAATATCGTTTGTTTTTCTAAATTTTTATGAGCTCTAAATTAAAAAAAAATTCTTACTTTGTTATCATTTCGAAACAATTTTGAAATAATGTTCAATCATCTAAACACACACACACACACACACACACACACACACACACACACACACACA
>JAPMOQ010042275.1:454333-489087 GCA_026543055.1 Argiope trifasciata | reverse complement strand
CACACACACACACACACACACACACACACACACACACACACACACACGCATATATAAATAAATGAAAAAACCACTACAAAAATTGCATTTGAGGATTAATATGCGAATAAATATAATCTTATGAATACCATTTAACCCTAATTGACATTGATTTGATGCCTTTCAAAACAGACCTCGTAATCAACATCCTATATTACTTTTCCAGGAAGCTTTTTCTAAAAATAAAAGTAAAAATGTATAATAATATCAAGTTTAATTATTTTATCAGACGCAAATCTAAAATATTTGTGTTTGCTGGGAAAAAATTAAATAATTTCTCATTTTCTAAATAAATGGAAGAGAGTAGTGCTACTACTAAAATTTCAAGAATTCTTGAATTGTTTCAACAGGCAACGACTGAGATTTGAAAAGAAATGACCTGGATTCAAATAAATGGCTTTAAAAATGTGCATTTATCTTTTTATTTAAAAAGCTCTCATCTGTGCCATTTATCATACGCATTTCCATGAATAAGACAATTGGAAAGAAATTGATTGATTAAAAATACATTTTGAATCAAAACAAATAAAATAAAAATGATATATCAAAGCAGCATTCTTTCTAAAATTTTTTTCAGAGTTTAAATATTTCAAAAGTTTATTTCATGTTATGAAGAAATTAATGAATAAAACATTAAAACCACATTCTCCTTTCAAAATTTAATTCTGTTTCATATAACTCGCAATGTAGACTGTCTTTGATGTCCTAAATTTTCATAGTATTTTAAAGCATTTTTTTTCCTACAAAAAAAAAACTTTTTTTACATTCTTTATTTATGGTCGTATCATCAATATATTCAAGTGAGGATTCTTTTTTGCCATATTTATATATATTATATTATTATAATTCTTAATATTTTATGCTCTTATAAATTATCAAGGCAATCATTCAAATTCCTCAGATCTTAAATAATCTTAAAAATCATCTCATAATCCATTTCAATGCAACCTTGTTTCAAAAATAAAATTCAACTCCAATCACATTAATTTATCTTGCACGTATCCATTTAAAGAATCATTTAATTCGTTTTAAGATCTTTTAAAATCTATTTACTTCTAAAGTTTCTCAAAGAGAGGAAGCTATTTAAATTTATTCATCTTCTCAGCACTTATAGAACCGGTGCCGTTCTCCTGGTACTGGAGAATCCGAGTTTGTTCGAAATACTCTCACGGGCATATCTTAACACAAGCCCTTGTTCACACAGCCCCGATTACATGTGTCAGCCCCTCGACTCACTAAAGATCGAGGGCGAGAGATGGGTGAAAGGGTTATTTCAAGCTCCGAAAGCAAGCGACAGTTTCTTAAGACAAACGCATGGTGATTAATTGACACAGATGTTCAGAGGGCAGTAAACGTACTTGATTGAAATTTTCTGAAGACTATAAATATGGTGAGCGGCTGTTTGGTAATTAATTTATATTATTAAGGCTTCAGCGAACAAGTCTTCTAAAGTTTTCCTTTCGCTATTTTTGGAGGGATTCTCCAATCGAAAAGGGCAAAGAAGAAAACTTCAATACTTATGTGAAATGGATTTTTTTTTGTTCTTTTGGCCCTGATAAATGGAACAGAGTTTTGAAAACATCAGTTTCGCATGTTCTTAACTTAACTTTCCCGATTGATGATAGAAAATATTTCTAGGAAAAAAATTGTAATGGATATGAAAGCTTGGCTGACATAGAAAATATTTAATAGGCTGACATCTGTTGCGTACTATATAATAACATGAACCATCAAATTAGAGGCAAATTTCAAAACAACACACAGTTATATATTGAAACAATAACTTCTAAGATTATGTCTTCTAACTTTAAAGATATTGAAACTTTAATTTAAAAATCTGTACAGATATTTGATAGAAGTTTTGTTTTTTATCATACAATAATGGAAATTTTTTTTAAAGAGTTTGAGCTTCATATCAGCGATGAAATCTATTGAAAATTCTGTATATTATTTTTTAAAAATTGCTAAAACTGAGGATTAATTTTGGATTTCAAGTTGCTATAAAAATTAGTTTTATGTAACAAAATTTTGGGGGGCTTTCAAATATCCTTTAGTTTTGATAAACAGAAAATCTTTTAATTAGTGATTAATTTAAATTATTAAGGCTTCAGCTAACAGTAAAGTTTTCTTTTAACTAATTTTTCAGGATTCTCTCACAGAAAAGTGCAAAGAAGAAAGCGGTTGCTTCAATACATATTTGAATACACATTTAAATGTGCTTTTACAAACACATGTTTGAAAATATCAATAATAGATTAGTTGGATTTATTTAAATAACACATTATAAATATTTTTCAACCTTTTCTGGTCCTAGAAATTACACACGCATAACTGTCTTAGATGTCATCTTATCTCAACATGTCTTAAACTTCCGACTTCTGTCCAAAATTGGTATTATTGGTGTTCTTCTAATAGGAATTGAGGAAAATTAAACAAAACTAGATACTTTTTTGCTGTTGATTGCTTAGACGTGCAATATTGAAGCCGCTTTTATTTGCTACATAATGGCCAGCGATATATCATACCGCCTGCTTATTTAATCTACAGTATAATAAATTATTTTTGTAATGAAACACTTATATTTATTATGATTCGTGTTATTTTATATAATGTTTAGAATTTAATCCCCATACAAATTTTTTTTGAAAGAAGTTATTTATATAAAGTCCTTAACGAGTTGGTTGCAAATAATGTTTACAATCTATGAGAATAATTTTTTTTAAATAATTATTCGGATGAATTTTCAAAACAGATAGACCATTAAGTAAAGTATTTCTTAGCGTATTAGGTTTCTATGAACAAAAAAAAAATAATTAGGAAAAGCATAGAATGATTGAAGGCAAACTTACTTAAAAATGTATATTCTGACAACTGTATATGTGTGTTTCTTCTTGATTTAAAATGACACTCGTTTCTGTATTCGATTTCAGACCTTTTATTTTGTTAATGGTATCATCTATGTAGCAATTCAATTAAAATTTATAATTTATTAAATAATGCATTTAACTTTAATTAGTATAAACATATTAGCAAGCAAATGAATTTAACATGACAACAAATAATAAAAAGCCTAATTTCTACTTGTCCTCAGTTTAAAAGTACTACCTGCATAAGGCTATAAAATAAAAACACCAAATTTAGCATCCATAATCTTCCATTAGGCATTTTGTTCGTTATCCTCTGTGTACGATGCTGCGCCTTTTGCATTTGCATTTGAGTTTACTTTATTGCGCCCTTCTATAGGTTGGTTGGGGTCCAGTTTTATCAATTAAGCTGGTTAAATAAAGGATCCTGCCCCCCCAAAAAGGGTAGCTTGGCATCAGGATAAGCGAAAATTAATTATTTTCGTCCTACATTACTTGAAATAAGAGCAAAATTCCTGAGTAATAAGTCGTGATTGAATGGCATATCCTGCCATACTATTATCCCCTCTTTGTAAGTTCTATTGCCTTGGCAAGTTGTATTGCTAAAAATACTGAAAGTAAAGGCACGGAATCAACGAGATTAATCCCGCTTCTCACTTCACAGCCCTTTGGACAATTTCAACTGTAGCCTTAATCAGAGTTCTTTACAACTTTATAGTCGCTTACAGACAAATTAAATTTATTTAAGCAAATGATAAATAATGCTCTGTAAACTTTTTCAAATTTAATTAGTAATAAAGTATGATTAATTTAGGATTAAATAAGTAGACCGCCGGAATCAACGAGATGAATTCCGGGTTTAATTTCACAGTCTAAATTTAGCCTTAATCGGAACTCTATGCAACTTTATTGCTCCATACAGACAAATTAAATCGATTTGGCTAATGATAAATAATGCTCCATAAGCTTTTTAAAGTTTAATTAGTAATAAGGCATGGTTAATTTATAATTAATTAATTAAGTAGAGGCCCAGAATTGACGAGATAAATTCCGGGTTTAATTTCACAGTCTAAATTTAAAATTTAGCCTTATTCGGAATACTATGCAATTTTATTGTTCCATACTGACAAATTAAATCGATTTAGGCTAATAATAAATAATGCTCTGTTAACTTTCGTTTAAGCGTAATTATTACATGAATTTATGTCTAATATAAGAATCGCGATGTTTAAAATCATGCATTCTTTTTTTTTATCTACTGCCTTAATCTTTAATTTTTTATATGTATAAATACTCAAAATACCTTATTAACAAGATTGTACATATTATAGTCTATCAAGGAGATTATGGGAATTAACCAAAACATTCTTACTAACAAAGACGGTATCTGCATCCATTGATTATTAAGGACTATTGAAGCTTTTGTTTAACTTATTATTTTTACTTTTCCTATCTTCAGTCTATTTTATTACCATTCTTAATTCTACAATTATATTACTATTTGTTGATTAATCCTCTGCTTTGGGGCAAGTTTGCGTGTCATTTGAATCCTTTCTTCCTTAGCCATGAATACAGACTTATTTAGCAATTTTCACGAATCTTAAATGCATAGCAGTTTCAAAATTTCTATTTGTATTATTTAAGTAGAAGCAATATTATTACATCAGTGTAGTAAATATTTAATACAAAAGTGAATATATGTCGCAAAAGTATTTCTTATAGAAATTGAAAATTATTGGTTGAAACAACATTAATTACTTTTTACTAGTACTTTTTTTAAAAGTACTGCTAGTACTTTTCTACTTTTATGATAGATATTTAAAAGTGCAGTCCTACCAGTTTAGACTATATGCTATAAGTTTTAGATGATACTTTTGTAATTAGTGGTTTAAATTTCTTAAATAGAAAAATACATTTTGAACATTTTATTGCAAAATTAAAGGTTTTGATTTAGTAGATCTGAAATAAAGTATGCTATCCGAGAAATCATTACTTTTACTATAAGCATGCACTAACCCGAACTTAAATTTATGATGAATGTAAATGAATTTCAATTTGACTTTATGGAAAAATTAAATGTTATTCAGATTAAGATTAAACTACATTTTTCGAGAAACTGATAAACAAGCGAGTAATTATTTTGGAATGTTAACATGTTTCATTTCAGCTTTTATGATAACAACACTAATCATTAGAGTAATATAAACAAACAAGTGATAATTGTACTTCAGGTCATCCGGTTTCAATCGCGTTCAATCACTCAACGTTTTATTTCAATTTTAGGGAATGTCAAATGGGAGTAATTAATTTTTACTTATCAGGAAATCAACCCTCTTCACTTGGGAAATCCTTGTTGGGTTCTTTAATTAAACGCAGTTAATTTATAAAATTGTTTCCTAATTAACAATCAGGAATGTGGAACAGTGTGAGCTTCTGTAAGTACAGAAGTTGAAGGTTATTGTAAGGAGGAGAATGAGCAAAAGAATTATTCAAAAACTAATTGTGCGTTTTCTGATGCAGTTTATTTATTTGAACTCCATCGAAAGGGTTTAAAAACTTGTTAAGCGTTTCAATTTAACGGTTTAATGCCTTTCTTTATATTATTACTATGACTGTTTTAGGAAGGGTTTGTGTACTTGAACAGAGGTTAAATGCTGACGACAAAAATAAAATGACCTGACAGTCACCTATTCAAACTTCTGTACTTCACCAGTGAAAATTCTTGTTTCCAGTGGATTTCACATGCAAAAGAACTGATTAATTTTTAGTTCTTAGGCGTCTTCAACCTTTTAATTAAGCGGTATTATGTCTTGAACGCCAAACCTTTGGAGAATAAAATCCTATCAACAAAAATAAAAAGTGCTAGATATTAAAGTAAAAAATAAAAGGAAAAATTCAACCACAGCATTTCGGCTCCTAATGTGGCATCATACTTATACATTCCTTAGAAAAGCACTGCTTAATTTCAACTGCGTTGGATGAATTCCACAAGAGGAAACAAGTTTCATCAAGAACATCAAGAGGAAACAAGTTTCATTCGAAAAAATAGGAACAATGCTTTGATATAACAAATTACCAAATGTATTTATAGTAATTATTTATAATTATAGTAATTACCACAGTTATAAGTAATAGACTCATATACCCTTAGAATTTATCGATATCAAAATTCTTCATCAAGAGGAAACAAACAAAATCAAAGAATCTTGAAATAATAAGCAATGTAAGGTTTCCTTTATCGAAGATAAAATTTTTTAAATGACATTTGTCTCCATTTTATATTTTATTTTTCTTTGATTCTTCCTTACATATGTAAATTTCTTTTATTATTCGTAAAAATAGAAAAAATATTTTCATTTAAAATATTTACGAAACTTCTCTATAAAGCTCATAAAAAGGAAATTTAAAATGACAGCGTTAATGTTTTGTTTACGACTTCATCTTCTGCCAGCTTCATCGTATGGCAGAAATAAATCCTATATTCAAACTTCAGGGGATTACTGCCATACGAATTTAAATTTAAATGTTGTAAAAAGAATAAAATTAAAACCAATAAATGCGATTGTTCTTAACACACACAAGAATTCCAGACAAATGCTTTGTGATTCCAACGTCTCGTGTTCTTTTAAAACCAGGAGATTTTCGGAAGATTTTACCATAATGGATTTCGGTGAAAAGTTTTATGTATTAAAATACCTCTTGCTAGTCTAGATCTTCTTGGATGGTACGAAAGGCGTATTATAGGATTTGTGCTAAAATAAGCCCTCATCTCAAAATGTTGTTGCAATGAGGAATGGAATAGAAAATGAAAACAATAAGGAAATCTCCAATAAAATGTTATTATTAAAAATTATCCCTCATTATAAAATATTTCAATATATTTACTTCTTCGTTTTAGATATTATATATTTAGTGAGAATAGAAAAATGTATTTGAGCATCCATAATGAGATTAAGATTTATTCAAAATATTCTTGCTTGAAGTAGCTCTCTATTATTCTTCAAAGCTTTGGAACTTGAAAGAACATTTGAATATTTTCAGCAGTATTTTTTCCAATATTTCAGTATCAATTTAATCCTCTACAAAATATTTGTTAAATATTTAATTTAATTGGGACTCTCCCCCCAACACATACATTTGTTTCGAATCTTGCATGTTTTATTTTTCATCAGACAATTTTGTCATATTGAATTTGGAAAGAGCAGATGAGTGACTGATGGAGTGTTCAAAATTCTAAACAATAATGATATCGTAACAATATAGGTGCATTGTGTGCTAATAAAGATAAGGTAAAGGAAATTCCTCATTGACCACAAGGCTTAATGCACATGGATAAATCTGGATGGTTAGACATTGGCCCCAGTGTTTGACACAAAAATTCAGTTGTATTTACAAGACAACGTACAGAATTTTATTGATCTAATTCCTTCTGTTTTTGCGTTATTGAATTTATATGTGTGGGGAAGTACAAACCGAAAAATGGTCACCAGTTGTCAAATTTAGTTCAGAATTTTTTTCCTCATCGACGAGTTATGATAAAAGGGCTTAAAATACAGCTTCAAGAGTTCAGGGACCTGGAGGCACCGAAGGCTAAAGTCTGACTGTGCCTCATGCCTGCATTGAATATACCTGAGCTGGAATGGCCCTCACGCTTTGTTGGACCATACTAGGAAAATACACTCCCTACGTACTTCGCCAATTCCGTCCAGGAACACTCCCCCACAGCAATGAGGCAGCAATGCAGGACTTTAGGAGAGGACACACTCATGTACAACGTCATGTGACGGGCCACAAAGTTTATCCCCTCTATCCAAACTGCAATGCGACTTAAACAGCTCCTGCCCACAGTTTGGCCTGTATCGGTTTCGATAAAAGTCAGCTGCTCTCGAGTCCTGAGGCAGTGTGACATCATTTAAAGGCTCATGAACCTGATTTGATGTTACTATCGACCAGACGGGATAAACAACATACAGTTCAGAATTTGATAAATATTTATATTTTTGGTAACAAAGCTGTATGTCAAGCTTTATTTACTTAGTTCTTTAGTTTTTAAGTGATTTAGTTCTTTTTTAATCGAACAGGAAGATGGAAATTCATACTTTTTTTTAATGGATATAATAAAATCCTACAACTTTTGTCGTTCGTGTATATACCAAATTACAGTTGTATACTTATTTTTTGAGTCATCGTGTTTATAAAAAGACAAAAATGGTGTCAAAAATTGTGTTTTTCAGACTCAGAGAAGTTTGAAGCATGAATTCGTCACAATCTGGATTTTGTTTTGTCCATCACAAAATTTTCTCTATACTTCTCATATAAGATGGTAAAAAAGAAATCGAAACTACATTATTACAAAAGTCGAGTGCAGAAAAAAATTCATTAAAAATATTTTATGAGTTAAGCTGCATGTTAAATTACCAATTTGGGGTTTATTATTTTTCCAACGAATCCGGTTTTTTTTTTTCTTAATAAAAAAAGATTTTTTTATATCTTATGTCGTTTCAATCTTTTACTAACTTATCGCAGATAAAGGATTAATATTATGACCAAATAGACATAACAAGTATGATTGCTCAATATCGATAAATATTATGCTAAAATATTAGAAGTATTTGAAACTAGCAATAAATTCCGCTTCATAATTATTTTATCTATATCTACACACTTACATGGAATAAATATTTTTAAAAAGAAATAAAATCTACAATAAAATATGATATTTTCTTGCAATAAAATTTTATTTATAATTTAATTATTGAAAATAAAATTAAAAAGTAATATGAATATTATTGAATGTTGATAGTAAAAGGGATTTTAAGCAGACATTTGGAATAATTCATTAAATTTTACTTTAAATTGTGCATTCAAAGAAAAAATGCTTTACATTATTTAAATGTAGCGTTTCAACATTTATAGATATAAATATAACTATTTTCTTTTATCATATTATCATATCTTATTTAATAAAGGGTTCTAATTTTTTGAAAATAATTTCTTTGTACCATTTAATAAATTCTAGAAAACAAAAGGACAATAAGTAAAGGTCTTAATAAAAAGTAAACATAATGAATTATTTTTTCCAATATGCTAGTTTTTCAATATTAGATATAAAATAAATTGAAAAAAACATAATAGACTCTATTAAGAGTAATAGCTTGATAATAGCTTCAAAAATAGCTTTAACAACTGTAATGTATAAAAGTCATTTAATAAATTGCGCAAAAGTAGGCTCATTAAACAGAATTAAGTTATATTTCAAAGACATTGCAAACAAAAACTTTGCCATTGTTCTTCAGTTTTATGAAGAATTTTATTGTTTCATTTTATTATTGTAAAATTTTAGACTTTCAGAAGCCAAATGATAGCAGAAAAAAATAAATGACAATTTTTTTTTTTCTTTATAGGAATACAATACACTAAACTTTGAAAAATCTCAAATATTTACCTACGCGTAAAACAGTTTTTTTTTCTGAAATATTTTCTTTTCAATCTCTTAAACACTCTTAAATAAATTCTACATTGAATTTTGTATTTTTAATATTTCTGAACTTAAGGTTTTTACTTCAAATCTAAAAACACTAGCTTTTTTTAAAAAAATTGGAAAAACTTAATGAAATGATAATGCAAGATGCCATTAATTTAAGTAAATAATATTCATGAATTATTTCCCTCATCAAAATTATATCAATATTTGCTTATTTAATACAGGGAATTTTTTTTCGATAGTTCGGGGAATTTCAAAGTTTGGATGATATTATAAAATTTCATTTTGGGAGATGCTAAAAATTTACTTTAAAGCCATGTATAGCAATCCACCATATTAATTAAAAACACTGTAGATGCAGAAAAGGAATAAATATAGCTAAATGTTTTTGAAGCCGTTCACTGGAACTTTATTTTTTAAAAATATAGTAAAATGATAAAGAACTTTTTAAAAATATTTTACGTATTTTGGGTTTGATTTTATTATGAAAATTTACCAAGATGCTACAGAATTATTAGTTCTTTAGAATTGTGGCTTCAATTTTCTTTCTTTAATGGCTTAAAAAAGTGGTTTTTCTTCATGGGGAAGCATGAGTTTGAAATTATGCTTCGTTATTTCATTGCTTTTCGCATTCTAACTTTGTTATTTCTTTGCAAGAACATTGCTTTCTTGTTCTTAAATCATATTTTAAGTTATCAGAATGTATAAAAAATTCTTAAACCATTATTATAAAAAGCAAATATCTTTATAAACTGATGAATAAACTATTTTATACAAAACTTTCCAAATTCCTAATTTCTTTTCATTCTTGTAAAAAAAATAGGTAATAGATATTGCAGAAGAAAGCATTTGTAAAAAATAATTTTTTAAATATAAATTATCAGTATTAGAATTTAATTCCTACAAAATGCTTGATACAAAATAAAAAAATAAATACTGAAATTAATGCATTGAAAAATAAGTCTAAAAATAGTTTTAGAAATGAACTTTTTAACGAATAAACCTAAATGTGGGAAATATGTTAATTTATTACAAAATGTTAGTTTATTGAAAACCTTTATTTACTATTTAATTTATGCATAAATATTACTATTAGTTTATATATTTACTTATGAAAAATTAATTAAAATATTTTTAATCATTTCCTATTTTTAGTCCTTAGTTTTTTCCCTTTTTTCCATTAAAGGAAATATGACATCATTTTTCCCCCCAAATTCACCATCAGACAGATCTACTTCTATCTGCTATGGATTGAATTTTGGATAAATTAATTGATTAATTAATTTCAGAAACTGCTCATCGTCCTTTTTATTGTACAATGTGAAATGTATAGCTTTGGAAAATGAGCTAAAATAGATTAAAAAGTCAATTTTTGCAAGTACGATAGAAGTCTAAGCTGAATGATTCATGATTCGGAAAAACATATTAGTCTTCAAAAAACATAAAGTAATGACCAAATGGGATTTGACGTTTACAAAAGCATTGAGATCAACATAAATCTGCAAGTGCTTAAATTCTCGGTCACAGACTAAATGTTGCTTTCTCTCCTATAACAAGGAAAATAAAAGATAGGAAATATATTTACTATAGCCATTTGAAGTTTTTAAATGTTTGCTTCAAAGTGTAAGTCCTTTGTAATAGTATTTAGATGAATAAAAATACATGTTCAAAGAATCGATTTCAGGATACTCTTTTTAAATGTAGACTTCCGCATCATTTATCATAAACATTCCTTTTAATTATGTATACATTTGCACGAAAATTGATAAAGAAAAAGCATTTATAAATATTAAAAAAATTGAAAAATAAGAGGTTTTATACTTAAAATAGCACACAGTAGGGAATAATAAACAAATTCCTGGTTGATATTTTAAAAAAGTAAATTTATCTTAAATCTTTTACAAACGCGAAAAAAAGTGCATGAAAAAAGTTTGAACATATTGGGATATAAACAAAGCCCTTTAGTGATTTTTGAAAAATAGCAAGATCTGAAAATGAATGGTCATAATTTAAAAAAAAGTTAATTGGTTACTTCAAATAAAATAAAACCGATATAAAAATCACACTATGACACATATTTAAAAAAAAAAACAAATGCGGTTTTGTCCATCGAATATTATTTTTAATTTCATTTCTTCGATGCAGAGAGAGCAAAATATACGAAGGGTAATATCCTATAATTTTAAAGTTCTTTTTAACATTTCTGCAGTTTAAAATTTAAAACATAAGCATTTTATCCAAGTAACAGATGTCTCTTTTTTTTCTCCAAACACACAGTTCTGTATCATCATTTATCAAAGGAATTATTTCAATAAATGTGAGTTAATAGCTCTAAAATCGAAAGCATTTTAAGAATATGGAATGAAGAAATGAAGATCGAAGAAAAAGAATTTTTAGGATGCTTCTACACTTATTAAATATTTCAAGAGCTCAATTCACGATTACAACAAAAAGAAAGAAAAAAATTGACAAATATTTGTCTCAAGATTTAGTAGTATTGAATACATTTTTCTGTTTTCACTGCTTTCATAAATTTCCATTTTCAAATACATTTTTCTGACAGTAAGTGTTTATTTATTAATACCATTTTCAACAGCACAAAAACATACTCAAAGGGGGAATTTTTTTCTTTCAATGTATGAATTAGTTTTTTTTTATAAAATCTGTTATAAGCATAATTTATAATCACGATTTATAAGTTTGAGTACAGGTTAAATTGGAGAAAAAAAGTGATTAAGGGTTTTAGAATATTAATTAAAAAATGGAAGTAAGAATTTAGAAAACATAGCTCCATATTTTTAATAGCGTTATAAATATTTTGTTTTTCTAAATGGGAAAAAACTAAACTAAATTTTAAGTCAATTTAATAATATTTTATTTAATTAACTAATTTTGTTTTATTTAATACCACTCAACTTTTAATTCTTTTGATAGTAACCATTTTTCATCTCTTTAAAAGAGTCTGAGATATTAAAACTAACATTAGCAGTTGTTATTAATGTACAACTTATATATAATAACAGTATATATAATAACTTATACATATAATAACAGTCGAGAATTTTTGATGATTTTTCTATGATAGAAGAAACAGTTTTATCAATAATAGATGGTGAAATACTGTCTATATTTTACCGAATATCATAATAAATTAATCATAACATTCTCAAAGAGGATTTCAATCTTGTACTACAAATATTTTGAATTTTAATTAAAATATCGAATTTGTACACCGATTTTAAATTCTAATTCACATATTTCAGTTTTGCCAAAACAAAAAAAAATATTTCTTTCTACACTTCTTTATTTAGGTTTCAAAATCCTTACGATTTATTAATTCTTCTATCAACAATTCTTTTACAATTGTTCTATCAAATCCTTATCAAAAATTATTTGTTTATTAATTGTTAACATATAGTCTTTTTGATTAGGAGATATATTTTTGGTGTAGATATAGAGATTAAAAAATAAGTGAATTTACTTTCTACAATATTTTATTTTGAAGGTATTCCCGCACATTTCTGCTTCATCATTTATTGAAAATCTCGCATATTAGATTATTTTGAGATTAGTTTAAGAATTTGTAAATTTGAATTAGAAATGGCGATTAAATCATAGTATAAATATGATGATAATTTTTTAATTTCTTCGTTATATACCATTTTTAAGGTGCATTTGTTTCTGTAAGTAGCATGATGTAGAAATCTTTGCACAACAAATGTAACAGCTAATTTAATAAAAATAGCCAATTGAAGCCTAAAACATTATCAATCCAATATTCTGAATAGAAAATTGAAAATTTTATTTTTTTCTTTTTGATTGGAAAGAAATTATTCCTTTTTGACGCAATATTAATACTGATATCAAGCACAATACAGAATGGATGCAGGAATAAAGTGTAATTCTTTTGTAATATTTTCCTGTCAATATTATCTCATTTAATTCTTTAAAAATTATTTTTTACCAACCTCTTTTAACGTTAATTTATTATTAAATTGGAAAGGATATTCAATAAATTAGAATAATTTGTTGAATGAATAAAAACATAATTATGAAACAATAAAGAAGAAAGACTAGAAATATTTTCGTTTCTCTTTGAACAAAATTACCTAAATATTAACATTGCTATTTTTTATGCATAGTGAGGAGTCCGTAGTCAGGTGTCATTTTCATTTAATGTATGATCCTTTCAAAAGTTTCATGGATTCTACCTTAATGCAAGAAAAAGTTTCAGAAGTTAAACAGTTACCGATATAATTGAGAAGAATGTCACGTTTTGGATGGATTGGTTGCACTATTTTCTCTCAGTTATGGAACAACACGACAATGTCGTTTGAAGTAATGGATTACTCTTCATCTAGTAATATAATTTTTGTGACTGATGAATGTTTTTAGCTATGGATATTTGCCAAGAATTTCTTTTCTACTTGAATGCACAATTTTTGTGATGATAATTGTTTATATATCCTAAGTTTTATAACTAAAAATTACCAATCAAATTTGTGATACAAATTCTGTAAAGAAATATGTCATGAATAGTGACAGAAAAATAAATTTTGAAACTTTTGATTATTCAATTGCATTAATAAAACAATTGAAAATGTCAGCTTGACTTGGTGTATTTATTAAATAATGTAACATGTAATGCAGATAATAATTATTGTATATTGCTTTCCCTATTAAAAATATGAAAACTGAATTTATAAGAACTAGAAAAAGTTCAGTTTTCTGTGCTATAATGATTTAGGCATAATTAGCAAAACAATAATAAATTATTGCAAAACTAATAATGTAATTCGAATTCACTGTTATTATAAAGCCTTCCATTAATGCAAATAATTGACTACAAATGTAATAATTACTCAATAACCAAAATTCAAAATTCAAATTTAAACATTTAGTTTTTTGGCTTACTATAGTCAAATTTTGCTCAAAAGCTTTGAACTCCTTCAAATCTCTTTGAGGCATATTTGTGTGCAAAAATGTATAATCTAATCATTTTAATATGAGTAAATATACAGAAAATAATAATTAAAAATTATGCTATACCACCAACTGTAGGAAATAACAGCTGATTAATTAAGAAGTATCTTACAATTCTAGTAGTAGAGAATTTTCTGCACATTTGGTTATTGAGATATTTTTACCTTTGGTTGTTGAGATATTTTCATTGAATGTCTAATAATGAAAGAGAATCATATTAAAAGGAAAATCGTTAAAAATTAGTCAAAATTATCACCTAATATTTCAAAACTGCAAGAATTTTAACAATTATTTATATGGCCAATTCTTTATGGAGGCAAATATTTCATCCAATAGAAATTCCGAAGATTCTTATCAATGACAATTCAAACTAGAATGCGACTTCAAAAAATATATTTGTCTAATAAGAACAATGAAGAATTTTGAATATTTAGAAAGAAGGAAATTAAATGATATATTTGCTTCGAAACCCTTTTCGTTTTACCATATAAAGGAATAAAGAAGAAAATAAACCTGAGGAAATAGTTTATTGATGAAAATTTGCCGCAAAGGAATTGTATTTATTTGCTTTCTAGAAGCATTAATGTGGAATGAAATTTTCTTCATTCTTTCGTATTGTATTGGAAACTTTTAAGAGAGGAATTCAATATTATTTCTCCCATTTCCAACTAAAAATATCCATCCAATTCAAAAATCCGAAACAAGATTTAGACATTATATTTTATTAAATTTTGCATTCTAATCTTTGCTTCATGATTTGAAAGCATGAAGAATAATTTTTCTGCTCTTAAACTTATAATAAATATTAAAGGTTTGTCAGCAATTTCCAAAGCTAACTTTTAAAGCAAACGCAAAATTAAATATTAATATGATATTTTGCATGCCTTTATCGAAGAATTCCTTTGATGCTTTAAGAATTGATTAGATGTTTTAAATATCTGAACTCAAAAGAATTGAAGATGAAAATACGAATTTTCTGTCGCAAGATCTGTTCGCTGGTAAAATTTCAAATTAATCTTTTAAAATGAATAATAAAATTCGAGGAAACATAAAATGCTTGAAATTAAAATAATTATTTTATGCAAACAAAGTCATATTAAAAGATATGGAGCTATTGTTTCTAAAATATGATCTAATTAGATTTGTGCAATAAATGTATGCATTGCTAAAGGTGAAAATTAATTAGAAAAAAATAAAGAAATTTTTCTATTAATTGAATGAAATTCTATTTCAGATAATTATTATTTCTTTCCTTGTGAAAAAATTCTATGCAATGGAGCAATATAATTTAATATTTAAGCGTTAAAGATCTCATTTATTTTTTGAATAAAACTGTTTTTTTTATCTTAAATTCTGTATGTATGTTATTATTTCCTCTTTTGAAATATTAATTCTATAAAGTGCACAGATGGTTGATTTGTTGAGAATCCACTACAAGAAAAACTTCATGAGAATACTTTTTTTACAGAAATGGGTCTAATTTAGAAATTTTGAAAAAATGGCTTACTACTTCAAATTTGAGTAGTTTTTGTTAACTTTGTTAACTTAATATGAAAAAAATTTAACATTAATATATCAATTGAAATTTGCATTTAGAATTTCTAAGATTGCTCAAAAATAAAATTATATGAATGACATAATTAAAAGAATCCACGTATCCCCAGAAATTGATGGAATCTGAATTTTTTGATTTACAATATTTAAGCAAATGAATGATTTTTATAATAGATTTGAACCCCTTAACGGTCGCATAATTTTGAAGAAAGTGGTCATAAAAGTGCCTATTTTTTATTCAAGGAAATTATACAAAACTGAGTGTATGTACAATATTTGCATTCAATTTTAATTTTTTAGTTAATTTTTAGCTTGAAATTAAAAAAAAATAATATAAAATCGAAAAAACTAACACTCAGGGTTATTATGGCTGAATGTTAGCTTTCCAACAGAGAGAGAAAATAAAAAAAAATATGTGTTTTAAGCATTCAAACATAATTTTATTGCATTTACACATAATGTAAATAAATACTAAACATTTTTTCTTGTGTGATAAATTTTAAAGCATGAGATGCACAGGATCAGTCACTATCAGGACAATAGTACCGAGTTTCCTTTCTGCTGACATCTAGTTTAAAACAAATTAACTATCTCTAAAAAACATAACAAATAGTCTAGGGCAGCCATCTGGCGTATAGATTGAGAAATAAACATGAATCTGGGCATAAGAAATAGATTGCTTTAATATTTTCGGCTCATTACTTTAGAATAGGCCAGCCCGGAAATATCACGGGCGCGAGAAATAGAGGGAGAAATTTCACCCCGTCATTTTCACGGGAACGAGAAGGAAGGGGTTAATCTAGCTTAAATCCAATGCAAGTTCGAAAAAGGATAACTCCCATCCGTATATATTTAACATTCACTTAGTTATGGTCAATTAAATAGAAGCGAAATTCCTTTACTACAATACCTTAATCATATTTCAAGTTTTTAATTAATCAATACAACCATTTTAAAACCAGCTTCTTCTTATTATTTAATCAATTTTTCTCAAAAATATCGGTTTCTAATTAATGATGAGATCAATGAATTTCTCTATTTACATTCATAGTAATTAATGCCTTGTCAATAGGTGGTTAATCGATATTTATTTCATTCGCCCGTTTTGCTGTTTTAGAATGTTTACTATTGTTTTAAAATTTTAAGATACATCTTAAGTAATTCAAAAATTACTTAGCATTTTTTTTGTTGGCAAATAAAATATATTCGAAAACGGAAACTTCAACTAATTTTCCTTGTGCTCATTTTTTTCTCTGACATCTTTTGAAAAAAAAAATCGTAATCTGGTTTATATTTAAAAACACAAATCTTAAATTACTTGCTGATTCTTCTTTAGAACACTGATTCAATTTTTAAGAAAGGAGTTCAAAAATATTTTTTAAAAATGTAATGACAAATTATTCTTTCAAAAATATGATTTCGAATATTTATTTTTATGCATAATGGAACATTAATTTTAATGGCAGCATTAAATATTAATATTTTTCTTAAGGAAAAAATTTGGAAAGATAACTTTATACGATTTTTAAAAACTTTAACTTCGATTTTCCAATATTTAATGAATGATGGGACATTTAAAAAGAGGGCCTTTTCAAAGCATATTATAGTTTCATTCTTTAAAATTTTTTTTCCGTCTGTGTTATTTGTCCAAGGCACAGATTAAAAGAAATGCATTATGATAAATGAAATTTAAGACCGTATATGAAACAGTAAAAACATATTTTCAGAAAATAATTTTTCGAATTTGGATACTACTTTTTTAATTTTTAATTTATTTTTAAGTGAATTGCTTTATAAATTTGAGAAATATGAAAATCGATTTTATCATAATTTATTAATGCTTAAAATAAACAGATAAATTTTATAGAGGTATTTTGTAATACCTTTTTTATTTATTAAAAGATTACAACTGGAAAATAGTATAAATTGAATTATTTTATGCTTTTAAGTCTTAATTGTAATTTATTACTATTTTAGAATCATACTAAAATTCATATTAATAGCAATGTAAAATTGTCATTAACTTTTTTGATTAAATGACGGACATTTTTTGAAAATATTATAAAGTATATTTCAGTTCAGAACACAGAAACGGTCAATTTTTAGAAGCTCAGTACATCAGGAAGTAAGCAAATGACTGAGGACAAAATTATCTTATTGCTGCATGAGGTACATCAAATTAAATAAAATTATATAAACCGAAACTCAAGAGAGAGAGACAAAAAAAAACTTTTTTGAAATTTTTCTGTTGGTTTTTCAAAGTAAGCTTACATGTAGAAATTTACTAATTTCTTCTTTAAAATTCTGCTCAAAGGGTCTTTCCGGTCAAAAATGTCTGAATCTTTCCTGAAATCACAGATTTGCAATTATAAAGATAATCTATATTAAAATAGAAGTTGTCTGTATCTCTTTCAAGGTATGTTCTTTCAATAATTTTTTTTTACTTCTCAGATTTATTTTCAAAGAAATTCTAAATATTTCTGCTATAAAATTATTAAAAATTTGAATAATAAAAAATGTATAAGAGTGGAATTGAAATGAAGTGTCATTTAGAGACATTTGATCATACGGTAAGTTTAGCATATGTTTTTCTCCACTTAATTAATGCTATATATAGCATAACACTTTATTATTGATACGCTTTATTATTGATGCTATTACTAGGTTACAGCAATCTGTTATTTGCCTTTAGAAACTCTAGGTTTTGAAGAAGTAAAGCTTATTGAAAATTTCATTTTAATGCCTTTTTAAATTTTCACAAATCTCAAAAGGTAAAATCTGAAATGTATGCACAGCATAAAATATCAAATTTATCAATTTTCATGAAATATTCTATAATATTATAATTATATATAATATAAAATAAAATGTTTACTGAAATTACTTTCTTAAAATTTGGACGAATGTGTAAAAATTTGAAATAAAAGGCTTTTAAGTATTTAAAATTAAATTAAAATTATTGATAAGCATTTTATTGTTAACTAGAAGGTTAGAAGCTAAAATAAATTTAAAAAATTAATTATCTGATATGTTTTGATAAAGAAATATTTAGCTTTTCAAATATTTTCAATTAATGGCTGAGAAATTTTTTATTAGAAGAAATATAATAAATAATATAAAATGAAAAAAATGTATGCATTTGCTCTTTTTTATACATTCCTATTCCTAATATGTACATTTATATTGTGAATTTCGTAACAGTATGATTTTTCAATATTTCTGAAATTTTAATCGAATTTTATAGGTTTTAGTAGTCAAATTCTTTAAAAAAATAGAGCTTGAAAGAAATAAAATAATAAATAATATCTAATAGATGCTAATTTTTCTCTTTGAAGCTTTTTATAAAATCAAATTTCTTTCGCATTTCTATACGCAAATCCAAAAAAAAATTAAAATATAACATGGAAACATAAAATCCTAAAATAATTTGACAATTAATTGATCGTAAATTTGCATATTTTTGATTACAAAAATTCATCATAATAATACCTTTTTTTGTGTATCTCCAATCGATTTCCTTTTTTTCAGACTATCTGAGAATAGTAAATTACAAAAGTGGATTTCTTAAAAATGTTTTTTTTTTCTTGAAAAAAAAAACATTTAAAAATTGAATAAAAAATGAATCTTTTCTGATTCTGAATCTCTTAATCTGAATTTCTTAAAATTTGAATCTAAAAATCCTCTCTTTTTTAGCCAACATAATAAAGTCGGTATTTAGTTATAACAATTAACAATTCGACTTTTCTGAAAGAAGATACTGCTTTCTTTTTTCATTACAGAAGCTTGAATATTCACTTTTAAAGGGCTAATATACTTTTTCTCGTAACTGCCAATAAAATAAAAAAAGAAAGTTTATCTTTTCAAGTTATTTTGCTAACTTATCCCCCTTTTATCGACAAAAAAATAAGCATGACGACAAATATGTACTTTCCCATTAAAGAAAATGAAGCTCTTTTAATAGCGCTGATAGTTAAAATAAGCGGCAATTAGCTAGATTAAGGGATATGATTTTAATTCAATTATAACTTTACCTAAATCAAGACTTTGTTTTCTTCAAAGCATGAATATCATGGCCATGAAAAAAAAATTGACATTGCCATATTACAAGCTAAAAGAAAAATAAATGAAAGTGATTGAATTTCGTAAATTTGAAAGACCAGACAATTTAGTTAAAAAAATAATGTAATAATGACAACAAAATTTCATTTGTGTACTAGAAAAATTATTAAAAAATACATGAAATCTTAACGGGGATAGTATGTAGAGAAACGTGGACAGTAAGCCTGACCGAAAATTATGAATGATAAGTATTTTCTAAAATCATAATTATTTTTTATTATTAAATCTTTAGTTAACCGTAATTAATTACAATAAATGTTAGAGAATCAGAAAATTATTTGCTCAAATGTTTTTCCATGTTGCTTTCACGAAAAAGACTTTGATAAAATAATCGCCTCTTTAATATAACGAAATTATGACAACATAAAAATTGTGTATTTTCATTCAGAGCACAGTAATATTCAGAATTTGAAAACTCTAGCACATTAAAAAATGAGTGGAGAATTTATTTGATATTTACAAAGATTAAGTAAGAGAAAAAACTTCTTAAAAAAAAGAAAATTACATATTCCCCAGTTTTTTTTTTCCGTATGACATACAAGGAACAGAATTTACCGCAATCTATTTTTGATTTCCCTTTGTTACAAACTATAGAAGATTATGACATCAAATTATTTATTCAGTTTAATGCAATTTTAAGTAGCATGTATAAAAATTTTATTTTACATTCTGGAAACTATTCGTCAGGATTTTTCCCTCTAACAAAGTTAATTTTAAATTAAATAATAAATTTGCTATTTGAGGAGATAAGCTAATCACATTTGGGGAAGAATTTTTACGACAAATAAAAACGTTCAGTACTTGAAATGTAATTTTAAATGTTTATTTTTTATTTTTCGCACCTTTATTTTTTTAAAAACAAACAATAATGTTTTGATTTTGCAATAATAAAGAAAAAATAAACATAAAAAATCGATGAGAACTGTATTTTTTAGATTATTTTTAACTATATACGCATCATGTGCATGCTATTGTTTGAGATATTGATACGAGAAGAATATTACAAATTAACTATACTGAAATATTAACAATGCAGTTTATTTGTTCATGTGTTACATTTTCTTTGAGTTGTGTAATTTGTGCACGTCATTTTCTGACAAGAACATATCTCGCATTTTCACTTACCGTTTAGTTCCCTTGTTAGGTAAAGTGTTTGATCCAAGATTTTATTACAAACTTACTAGTTAGTACCTGGCGCGTTGCTGCCACAGAAGAAATAATTTTGGAAATATTGTTTGAAATTTAAAATAACTGTCTTCTTTAATTAGGAATGATAGAGAGAATCATTTTTTTTCGTAACCGAAACGAATACATTCATTGAAATTGAGTCATATATAAAGGAGATTCGTCAATAATATTACTTCTATTTTTTTCAACTTTATTGTTCAAGACTTTAGGGTTGGCAATATTTTTTTGTTTTTTCTTCTTCAGCAGAAACAAAAAGTGTAAGTAATAAGCTTTCAAAGTTTCATCGCGATCGGATGAGCGGTTCGGCAGTGCATAAGAGACATACCGATAAACATTCATTTTTATTTATACAGATGATATTTGCATCGACGTGTATATCACCTGCTAAGATTTGTCTATTGAATTCCAAACTGTAATAACTGCTATTATAGAAAGTAGATGATTTAAAACTGAAGAGACAATGATCAAAATTAATATTTTCTAAAGAATATTGCAAATTTAACACTCAAACATTAAAAATGCGTTTTATTCATTCATATGTTACAATTTCTTTGAGATGTGTAATTTAGGCACATCGTTTTCTAACAAAAACAAATCTCACATTTTCAATAACCGTTTAGTTCTCTTGTTAGGTAAATGTATTTTGATACAAGATTTTATTACAAGTGTTTTTTGCATCGACGTATATTACCACATGCAAAGATTTGTCGGTTAAATTCCAAATCACCATACATTCTATAATGCAAAGTAGAGAATTTAAAATTGAAGATACAATGATCAAAATTAATATTTTCTTCTTCAAGAGTATTCGTAGCTTTAATATTGTATATACAAGAAAATTCTAAATTTGTTTGAAGTCAAGCAAAGCAATTGGTTCACGACATATCTTAATTTCTCATCACTTTTACCTCAAGTACCCCATTTATTTATTTAACAATGCTTCCTTCACTGAGAAAGTCATTATGTATTGTGAGAGAAGTGGTTGGACTTTCTTTCTTTAATTAATGTAACCCAAATTAAATTTTCTAAGTGTCACGTAATTCTTTAAGTCTCAGTGTAACTTTTAATGACGAACTGGGAAAACGTACCTAAATGACCTTTTTATGAAAGAGAAAGAAATAAAATAATTTCTTAATCTGGCTAATTAGTTGTGCAGATATCCAAAATCTATTGCATGAAAGAAGCTCTTTTTATAAGTAAATCAGATATCAGATTTGTTAAGGTGTTTTTTTTTCTCCTTCCTTTAATCTATCAAATTAGTGACATTAAATATAAAACATTGAAAAGGACTTTAATTTATCTGGGAAATCCATTTTACAAGGGATAAATCTTACTGTAAAACATTATTTAATTGACCTTTCAGAATATCTAATAGAAACATGTATTTTTTCTAATGCATAGGTACTGATACCTTATTTTAATAAATATTTCTTTCGAAATATATTATATTTATACACTTAA
Source organism: Argiope trifasciata (assembly GCA_026543055.1). Classification (NCBI taxonomy): domain Eukaryota; kingdom Metazoa; phylum Arthropoda; class Arachnida; order Araneae; family Araneidae; genus Argiope; species Argiope trifasciata. The sequence goes on along the minus strand of JAPMOQ010042275.1, from coordinate 466,395 downwards.
AAAAAAGCCGTATTTTTTTTATTGAATCTGTTTTAAATTAACATATCTTACTTTTCTCATTGAAAGGATTAATACAGTGCATATTTTGTGTCTCATTTCTTTATCCATACTACTAGGCTCCATTTAAATTTCAAAGTGTTGATAAATAAATAAGGAGCAATGTCAGAAACAGGGCTATTTTTCACTTGTAGATATTCCTGGAGTATCACAGGATTAAATATTTTTACAGAATTTGTTAATAAAAATTTATTAGTAGTCAGATCAAATTTACTTTTTTGTAAAAAAAAATCCTATGCTTCAACATTTTAGAGAAAGTGTACATGTCCTTGTATTCAGAGAGATGATTATAACGAATGATATATTTATTTTAAATTAAATCAGGTAATAATTGACTTGTAGAATAAATTTCATGAGAATAACAATTTGATTTTACTCATACACTCATATGTAAATTCTAATTATTTACATTATAAAAATAATCTTCTGATAGTTTTAATTTCTCAGTGGCATAGACTCCCACATAATTCCGTTTTGAAATCATAAAAGAACCAAATTCTTTCCTACTTTGAAATGAGTACTTTGTAATCGACACAAATTGGAATAAATATATAAGGCCTTTTTAAATAAAATATTTTAATATGTACAAAATAATCTTTTTATTAAAATGAATCATTTAAAATGAAGTCTTATTTCTAAAATAAAATCAAATTCTGATATTATTAATTTTAATTATACGTATCCTTTTAAAGAATCACTCTACTCGTCTTAGGATAATTGAAAATCTTTTAACTTCTGAAGCTTCTCAAAGAGAGGAAGCTATTTAAATTTATTCATGTTCTCAGCGTTCATACAACTGATGCCGCTCTTCTATTAATAGATAATCCAAGTTATTCAAAATACTAAAATAAATTTATGTATAAAGCATTTTTAAATAAAATATTTTGATATGTATAAAATAATATTATTATTGAAATCGACCATTTTAATTGAGTCTTGTTTCAAAAATAAAATCAAACTCCGATCGCATTAATTTATCTTAGGCGTATCCATTTAAAGAATCGTTCAATTCGTTTTAGGATAATTGAAAATCACTTAACTTCTGAAGCTTCTCAAAGAGAGGAAGCTATTTAAATTTATTCATCTTTTCAGCATTGATACAACTGATGTTGCGCTTCTAGTAATGGATTATCCGAGTTTATTCAAAATACTCCTACGGGCAGATCTTAACGCAAGCCCTGGTTCACACAGCCCCGATTACACGTGTCAGCCCCTCGACTCACTAAAGATCGAGGGCGAGAGGTGGGTGAAAAGGTTATTTCAAGCTCCGAAAGCAAGCGACAGTTTCTTAAGACAAACGCACGGTGATTAATTGACACAGATGTTCCGAGGGCAGTAAGAGTACTTGACTGAAATATTCTGAAGATTATAAATATGGTGAACGGCTGTTTGGTGATTAATTTAAATTATTAAGGGTTCAGTGAACAGTGAAGTTTTGCTTTCGCTATTTTTGGAGGGATTCTCTAACTGAAAAGCTCAAAAAAGAAAACGAATGTTTCAATTGAGATGTGAGCAAGGATTTTTGCTGTTCTATCGGAGCTTAACACGTTGACTGCCAACTACGAGATAATTCGTAGATTGGGTTCTTTTCTAGGGCGCCAACTACAACACTAGGACGCCAACACAACAACAACTACGCCAACTACAACACGTATTGCGTTTATTTGCCTTTTTTTTGCAGCCACGAATAAATTCGTAGCTTATAAGTGCTATTATCGATAGATGGCTTCTGGGAAAAGAACAAAAAATCTTTGCATGAACAGAAAATTTATTAAAAAACAAACAAAAAATATAATTATAAAAATTAGTTCAAATTAGTGTCATTTTAGGTCAGATTTTTGAAAATTGCCGTAGCATTCAACGTGTTAAAATGGAACAGAGTTTTGCAAATATCATCAGCAATTTGATTTACTTAAATAATACGTTACAAATATTTTTCTTGTCCTTCCTGGTTTCAAAAATTTGGGGATCATGGCCATTTTAAACTTTATCCTCGGTACATGACCATGATTCCAATTTTTTTATTTCTGTCCAAAAACGATATTATTCTAATAGAATTTGATTGTACTTAAATGAAGCCAGATTCTTTTTTCTGCCGAATATTTAATCGGTATTGGTGGAATAATATTTACTCCATAAAGTTTAACAATACATTAATTTCATGCTTTTTCATCTACATTGGAACAATTTTCAGTCTTTTGTAATTCAATAATTAAATTTTTCATACATACTATTTTATCCATATGGTATTTAGAAATCCATTTGCAAATCCCAAAATGTCTGAAAATTATTTGAAATAAAAAAATAATATGCGTTTGACACGTGAAAGAAAAACTTAAAAAAATGGATGTTAACATTAGAAGGTTAAATTTTGTAATTATTTGCGTAGTCGGTAATTCAAAATCGGTAATTCTTCTGATGCATAAAACTTGCGATTTTGTCAGTTTAGTTTGTTAGTTTCTTAAGTCATCCAGTAAGAAACTATATTAAACCCTTTTCTTTCAAGGTCTAAAATATAGAAGATGAGAATGATAGAAGAATTAAAATCACCCGTGATTGTAGGTGGATAATTTAAAAATGACTTGTGTATATCTTATCTATTAAAATATAGAATTAATTTGATTTTTTGTGATATTATTTAATAAATAATTCAGATGAGTCAAAAATAAATTTAGATATGCAAATAAATATTATCAAGCATTTAAAAAAACTAATTTTCCATTAAAAAAATCTGATCAAAACGTTATTCATAAATTTAAATAAAAAATAGTTAACACTTAAATTTATTAAAACTGATTGATTTCAAAAAAGAAAATTTTATTTAAATACATAGCTAGCATTACGCATTTAGAACATATTATTTTCCTTTTAAAATTTCATTGGAAACGAATTTATTTTACATCATATTTAAAAGTAAAAGGTTTGGAAATTTTTAAATCTCATTTTTTAAATAATGCTATCAAACAATTACGCACCTTTTGAAAAGCTGGAAAAATAGTTAAAAAAATTTTAAAGAAGTTTTTAAAAACATTTAATTAAAGCCTAGTTTTGAATAATTTGCGTAAATATAGTCTTTTACACGACAATTTTTCTGTATCAATAAAAAATAACTTATTTTTTCAAAAGCACACGGAAAAAAAAGAACGTTAATCAAAATATTGAAACATTCACCAAAACAACTTCAAAATTATTTAGAAGTTTAAATATTATTTCGATTTAATTCATTCATCCATTTAAACTAAAATTTTCATTAAGAATCATACGAGGAATAATATAGTCAAATAGCTATACAGTCAAAATTTTCCTCGCGCTCATGAAATTTAAAAATACTTGCATTTTGAAACTCATTATATAGTAACTGAACATGGATGGCATAAGAAGCATCAACTATAATCTTTGATTTTTACATGTGATACAGATTTATTAAGGCAATTAATTGCATTACTTTATTATCGATAAACAAACCGTCAACTTGTTTGTAGGGACTATTATTACGATTATCTGCAATTATATATATATATATATATATATATATATATATATATATATATATATATATATCAAAACAGCATTATTTTTATAGCCTTACATCTGCTCTGTTCAATTAATAATAGAACTATCAGAGTAGAGCCGAATCTTATATATAATCTATTAAACAATAACTTCAATGATTATGTCTCATAATTTTGAAGATATTGAAAATTTACATTATTTTTTTGCAATTAAACTTCACTGATAACAGATATAAGTTCACATTTTAGAAAAATGTTACAACATTGGAATTAAAAAAAAAATGAACTTCGTTTCAGCAGTAAAATCTACTATTGAAAGTTCTATAACTATTTTTTTGAAAATTGCTAACTTTGACAAAAAATTTACTCGGCTATTAAGTTGGTATTATTAAAATTATAATATTTTTAGCTTTTAAATCATCATAAAATTCCGTTTTGTGCAATAATATTTAATCCCTTAATTTTAATAAATTTAAATTCCAATAGAAAATTTTAGAACATCTACGAGTTGCACTTTCCCACTCTCCAAAGCATATCTATAAGTCACGAAATACATCAGTAAGCCTCACATATAAATGAATTTATTAATTGTTCACAGTTATATTTAAGAAAACCCTCACGTGATTTTATTGCTGCATGTAAATTGCTCTTGAAATTTTATTTTTTCTTAATCTCGAAACTACGTGTAATCTTCCAAAAAATCAGAGTTAGATTGGAAATCAGAAATATAAGATTACTTGCAATACAATTGTTAAGAAAATATATTTCTTTTTTGAAAAAGGACATATTTCCAATATTTCAAATCTACACACAAAAAAATTCAGTTAAATGCAATAAAGAGATTTAAAAGGAAAAATTTGAGTTATTCAGGAGGGCATGTTTTACAACAGGAAAAAATGACCGCACCAATTGCAACTAGAGAAAGTATTGTAAAAAAGACTACTTACCTAGGAACTACTGTTAATAATTTTTTGAAAAATAAAAGTTATTATCCGAAAAAATGTTATTTGTTTTAATTGTTTTTTAAATACAAAGATGTCATATTTCGCCTCCATCTATTTTAGTTTTTTTACAATAATTTATGCATGAAAATGTTGTGTGAGCTAATTTGCCCTTGACATTAACATAATTAATCTAAACTCCATCTCTTATCGGAGCTGGACAATTGCATGACGGTAAATGGAAAATGCTGATATGGAAATGGAAATTGTTTATATGTCGAGCGTTATATGGAAAATGTTTATAAGTCGAGCGTTATATGGAAAATCTTTGAATAAAATAAACATAGACCTACTTAGCCGTAAAACAACTTTTTCCTTTTTAGTTTTTTGGAATTCGAAATTCTAAATATAACAGAGAATGATGCCAACACTTTAAAATAACCAATAACAAAAATTGATGTTGCCACCACATTTTAAAATATTAAATAGCAAACATTATTTACTATAAAATACAATATTATTTAACACACACACATACATACAAATGATCAAACCTTCAAAATAATAAAAGTTGGTGTTGCCACTACTTTTTAAAATATAATTTACAATAATAAATAAAAGAACAAAAATCTTTGCCCAGTGGAGTGCCGCCACATATCATACATGATTTTATATGAAACTTCAAACATTAACAATGTTCTACCTTACACCATAAGAATAGCGCAATATGACCAAGAATGACTCTTGTGCAAAAACACTCAAATCAGTCAATTAACCAACCAACCGAAAAATCATTTTTTTATCAAAATACACACACACAAAAGGAATGCTCAAAAAATTTAATCTAGGAAAGACAGAAAGAAAAATGGAAGATATATCATGAGAATATCTTATTTAATCCGTCATTTATGGTCCGTAAACTTTATGTTCGATAAAAGATTCTAAATAGTATCTCAATTTATTTTCTTCTTTACACTCCTGTCATGTTTCAAAATCTTTTTCCACTTAAGTTGTTGCATGATTGTGTTAGTTCTTAACCAGCTGGTTGTAAATATTATAATTTTGTTTATAATCTATCTGAATAAAAACTTTCATAGTTATACTTACTTTTACAAACTTACATAAGTTTGTAAAAAGATATATTATTAAGTATGGCATTTTTTAATATTAGTTTTCAGTAAAAAAAAAGGAAAAATAATCAATAAAATCATAAAACGATTTAAGATAACCGTACGTTAAAAATGTATATTCTAGCAGCTGCATTTTATTATTCTTGTGTTAAAAGCACAATAGATCGAGTAATCGACTTCAGGCATTTTATTTCACAAATTTTTGACCAATCTTGCAATTCAGTAAAGCTTTTCAATTCACTAATGCACTTTAATTAATACAAACATATTAGTAGGCAGATGAATTAAACAACACAACACACAATGGAAAGCCCAAATGGTCCTTAGAATCAAGTTTAAAAGTACTATCTGCATAATGCTATAGGATAAACACATCAAAATTAGCGTCCATAATCTCCGAGCAGACCTTTTGTCCGTTATCCTCTGTATAATATCATCCACCTTCTGCATTTTCATACGAGATCGCTTTATAGCACATTTCTATAGGTTGTTTGGGGTCCAATTTTATCAATTAAGCTCGCTTAATTAAAGAACGTGTCCCCCTGAAGGGGGGATCTTGGCATCAGGATAAGCGAAAATTAATTATTCTCGTCCGACATTTCTCGAAATAGAAACAAAATTTCTGGGTTGATAAGACGTGATTGAATGGCACAAACTGCTGTACTATTATCACCTCTTTGTAAGACTTACTGCTGTGGGTGAGTTTATAACCAAAAATACTGGAACTGAAGGTCCGGAGGTGATGAGATACATCCCGCTCTTCACTTCACTGCCCCCTGGAAAATTTCAATTATAGCCTTAATCAGAGTTTTTCACAACTTTTTTGTTCCATACGGACAAAATAAATTGATTTACCATTAAGGTATCTGACTATGTTCGAAGGCAATTTTTTAAAAAAATATTTAAAACTATGGTTTTTAGATGCATTGCCAATAATAATACAAAAAGTATTTGAAAATATAATACATTGTAAAAAGTAGGAAAATTTGTAGTAAATGTTAATGAAATTTAACCAAATTGATTCAGACTCTACACAAAATTGTAATGTAGCTATCTATTTTTCTTTGTACACAAGTTATCTGTGTAAATAAAAATGAATGTTTATCTGTATGTCTTTTATGCAGGTGCTGTACCTCTCTCCTTGCACTTATTTGTTTCTGTTGATGATGAAAAAAATTCCAACTCTAAAGTCTTGAATAATAAAGGTAATAAAATAGAATGGATATTATTTTCGATATCATTGAATTTATTCATTTCCGAATAAATATTATTCTTATTCATTTCCGAATAAATGTTGTTCTTTCTACAGTCCTAATCAAACAAGACAGTTATTTTAAATTTCAAACGATATTTCCGAAATTATTTCTTCAGCGGCAGCAACGTGGCGGGTACCAGCTAATAGAATATAATAATGAATGAAATGAACCAAAATTTAAGAAAAATTTTGAGATGCAAAGAATTTATGGGTAATAAATTATGCGTATATGGGAATTTTTTTCCATACATTTACAACCTAATTTTTTTTAAAACACTTATAAATGAAAAAGTATTTCACCAACAATAAAACTTTTGGTTTATTTCATGGCTTATTTCATATAAATCACACGCTGAAATTTTTATGTAAATAGCTGTATTAATGTTTGAGATAAAATATTAACGGTGGAGAAGATTTATGAAAATTAAAATTTTGAGAAAATTCAAGTTAAAGACAAATTTTAGCTGCAAAATATGTGATTCTGAATGATAGGTCAGGGCTTCCCTTTCCTAGAAAAGACAAACTGTTTTGGAAAGAGGAAAGTCTTAATTACAAGAAATGACAGTTTAAAAAAATTGCTAATATCGACGGTAACCAGTGTTTTTATCGTAGTTGGACACTTAAAGGTAAAAAGTTGTCGCTTAGCTTTTCTTTAAACTTAATTATTATTTATGTTTATATCTTATATAAGACCAGTGATTTTATAAAATAAATTTTATTTTTAACTACAGCCTTAATCTAATTTTTATACTTAAGTATCCAAAATACGTTCTTATTTCAAAATTGTATGAATTAGAGTTTATCAAGTAGTGTAATGAAATAATATATCCGAATTAGAAGACGGTAACCTATGAAAGCTCATTTTTCAAAATTTTTTACATTTTAGATGGAAGATGTCGCTTTAGCACAACTGATGAGGCAATCACAAATACCGTATTCTTTGATCAATAATATTACAAATAATGTTTTTAAATTTTTATATACGTTGATTACTAATAACCGTAGGAATTCTTAACGTTGTAAGAATTCTATTCGACATCTGCTCTAATAATTGTAAACTATCCAATCTTCATTCTATTCTATTAACATTTGTATTTATAAATGTAAATTATCCCATCTACATTCTATTCTATTAACATTCTTATTTCTACGACTATATTGTATTTTGAAGATTAACCCTTGTTTGGGGGCAGCCGCTTTTGCAGAACATTTCCTTTCTATCTTTTAGTATCAGCCATAAGTTAGTGCTCTTTAGAAATTTCAGTATAACTTAAATGCAGGGAAATTACTAATGTTTGATATCTATCACTTGTTAAAATGGAAGTTGCATTTCTAATTTTTCAGATAATTTCTCTAAATCAAAACACTTTGATAGTCGATTATTAAAATGTAATAAAACCTTGAATAATTATCCTGAATTAATTTCTTACAGAAATTGAAAATTACGGGTTAAAAAGACATAAGAAATAGTAGTATTTTTCTAGTTTTAAGATAGATATTAAATTTTTTTTAAATCTTTGAGATGAAAATTTTTAAATAATTGTTAAAGTGTTAATTTAACGAAATGTTAATTTTTCGCTGTTAATTTCAATGAATGCTTTTAATTCTTATTGATTTAAATGGTTCCAGTCCAAAAATACTTTTTATGAATTTAATTATAAAATAAAAGATTTTAATTATGAAGAAAAAACGTGAAATTAAAGAGTAAAAACGACAAAAATGAATGCGATTTGTGAAATCATTGCTTTTACGAAAAGGCATGTACCAGCCGTATTTTAAGAAGATAAAATGATACAGCTTATGGTAAATCTGAATCTATTTTAATTTTATTCAATGGAATAAAAAATTGAATAATATTCGGATCAAAGTTATATTGTAAAATTTTTCTAACAATTGAGAAACAAGCGAGATATTTATTTCGACACTTTTAATGTTTGCCTTCAACATTTATAATGGTGCAATTAAGAGTTAGAGTATTACAAACAAAGAAGTGATGATTATATTAGAGGACATCCCATTCAATCGCATTTAATCACTCAATAATTTACTTCCCTTTTCAGGAATGTCGATCGGGAATAATTAATTTTTAATTAATTTTAATACCCGTTCTCTTCAATCGGGAAGTCCTTTAATTATTGGTGACAGGCAACTATTGGATCCTTTAATTAAACGCATTTTATAAAATTGATTCCTAATTAACATGAAGGTTTGTGGAACAGAGTGAACTTGATTGCAAAGGCGAAAGTTGAGAGATATTGTAAGGAAGAAAATGAATTACTCCAAAACTATTCTTTCGGTTTTGAGATAAGTTTATGAACATTCTAACGAAAGGGCAACAATAGAATCTTTTTAGGCTGCACTTTTTAACGGTTTAAAAGTCCTACTTTAAATCAATACTAGAGTTGTTTTAGGTAGACCCATTAAAAGATTGTCAGATGAAGAGGTCAACTGACTTGACACCCACCAAATATAGCTATTTATACATAGACTATATTGATCTTTAAATGAAGGTTAAGAATTTGTAAATTTATTGAGAATAGTTAAAGAATACTATTATAATATAACATAACTTGATCAACACATTATGAAATCAATTTTATTTTTTTATTTGTTTGCAGTTATACTGATGAAAAAAAATCCCCAAAGCCCGTTATTGTAGAGTAATGAAATTTGGGAAATATATTTGTCAAGTTAACATATTTAATTGAATATATTTTCTAGGTCACTGGTTAATTTATGCGCAAGAAAATTCATTTCAAAAGTGAAATGTTGTTATATTAAAAGCCGGTGTAACCTCCATAATTGTGAATGCAAGTTTGTAAATAGGTATGCATTTTGTCTTACAGTTCCGAAATGCCACTAGAGTAATGACATTTGGCCAATTTATTGGTCTAGTTAACGTATTTAATTGATTAAATTTTCTATGTCCCTGGTTAGTTTAAGCTCGAGAAAAGGGATTTTAAATGGGAAATGTTGTTAATAACTTTTGTAACCTATATAATTGTGACTGCAAGTCTGCAAACGTGCATGCATTGTGTCATAGTTCCCAAATGTCACTAATGAAATTTGGGTAATGTATCTGTCCAGTTAACATATTTAATTGATTAAATTTTCTAGGTCACTGGTTTATTTCAGCTTAAGAATATGGATCTCAATTGTGAAATGCTATTATATTAATAGTCGGTGAATCCTCCATAATTTTGAATGCTGGAATGCAAATGTCCATGCATTGTGTCATACAGGTCCCGAATGTCACTTTGTGGCATGGAGCTCCATGTCCGTAGTACTTGTTCTGTTAATACTCGGTCTATAATTGTTGGTTGCAGAGGATGCTGGAGTTGTCGTCCTATAATATCATATGTGCTCAATCGGATACAGATCTGGTGACCTCTCAGGACAAAGTAACATATAGACACTCAGTTAAACACGCCGCATTACCTCAGCAGTATAAGGGTGAGCGTTTCTTATTGGAAAAGTCCCCTTGAATGCTGTAAATGAATGAATAATAATCTAATGAATGAATAATATTTTATTGTTTCCCATTTTCAGTTTAGTTTTTTCTTCTAATCTTTATTTACAAAGTATTTTTAAGTAAAGATTAGAAGAAAGATTCTTTCAAGGGACATATATTTCTTTACAATAAGTAACGATATCTGTTATTATTACTTCGATTACTTTTTTTGAATATTACTGTTCTAACAGAATGAAATTTATAAATCTTTACTCAAAAAGTTCCTACACTACTTTTTTTTAATTTTTCTTGTATTCAAAGATATATTAATTTCTAAAAACATTAGTGAGCTAATTTTTTCTACTTTTTCTACTTTTTTATTAAATAATTTAAAATATATTTCTTCTTTAGGCAGTACAAAAAATCAGATATATTGGCTACTTTTTATCAGTCTTGTTTACGTTGAAGAAATTGAATGCAATTTCGACATTTCGTAATCCATTATTCAAATTTCATGAAAAGATTTCAATTGGAATTCAATCACCTTTTGAAATATAAGAAATTTTATCAGAAAATCAAGTTTTATATTTGTACTCAAATATTTTTGCAACATACAAATTTTTTTTTTCTCAAAAGTATGCCTTTTTAATTTCTGAAAAAAATATATAGGGGAAGTATTCTTTGTTTTAATTGTTTTCATGCGAATTTAAAATGCCGATATAACTATAACACATCTTTATAAAAATTATATTCGATTTAATAATCTTCATATTATGTATATAAAATCTAATTTACATACACATATAAGGTTTTTTTTGAAAATATTTAATATAAATTAAATTTTTTTTGTCACTTAAATTTATATGTTTAGTAATAGAAATTTCTCAAAGTTAGTTTGGCATTTAATTTTAAAACCGGAAAAACACATTTGTTTAAAAGAAAAATATGAAGTTTTTAAATTAAATTTATTTTAGAGCTGTCAGATTCTTATAAAACATCAAGAAGTAGTCGTTTCGAAAAATAATTCTCCACTAAAGGTGCTATCTCTTGTCTTCCTCATAAAATTGACACTGGTTAACGAGAGTTACGAAATATAGAATTTTATCATCAATCCAGCTTTCTTCCTCTATTTTTGTTCAATATGTATTTTTGGACTCAGTTTTGTCAGTTAACGGACACCAAAATTTGACACTTATTAATTAAAATATTATGGAATTTTTATTTTCGAATTCTCCATCAAATGGATTCACTTTTATCTAACGTAGATAAAAAACACGGAGTTAAATTAATTGATTAATTAACTTTGGAAAATTTCACTGTCAGCATTTTTTTTATTGATCTTCCTTATTTCAGAACTTTATGAAGTGAGTTAAAAATAGATTTAAAAGTTAAGCGTTGCAAGTGCAAAAGAAGCCGAAGTCAAAACACAACTGTTTTAAAAGATATGATAAAGGATTTTGAGAATATATTAGTTTTGAAAATCAAAAAGAAGTGACCAAATGCAATTTATCAGTTTCAAAAACTTTAGATCAACAGAAATCTAGAAATTTTTTAAATTCTCAGTCATAGAAGGAATATTACATTTTAACAGACTACAAGAAATGTAATCGACAGAAAATCTAGTTTCTGTGGCCATTTGGAGTTTTTAAATGATTACAGAATGGTATTTAATGATTACAGAATTATTCAATGGTAAATGATTACAGAGTTATTCAA
>JAPMOQ010042275.1:444264-454323 GCA_026543055.1 Argiope trifasciata | reverse complement strand
AGAGTTATTCAATGGTAAATGATTACAGAATTTAATGGTAAATGATTGCAGAATTTAATGGTAAATGATTACAGAATTATTCAAAGAATAAATAATTAATTTTTAAGTCTAGGCTTATGCATCATTTATCACCAAACAATTCTTTTTAATCTCTATATTTGAACGAAAATTGCTTAAAGAAAAGGCATTTAAAACAACAGAAACATGAAATGAAAACAACAGGCTTTCATTCACCAAATAACACATACTGAGAACAAAAAATCGTATCTGGTATTTTTTTAAAGGTAATCCCATCTTAAAACTTTTAAAAACGTTTACATTTGAAAGATGAAGCTTGGGTAAGTTTGGAGATAAATAAAATTCTTAAGTAAATATTGAAAATAATTAAGATTTGAAAACATTAGGTAATAAATTTACAGTTTCTCATTGGTTTCTTTAAAAGAAATAAAACCGATATGAAAATTAAACTTTGGAATATATTTGAAAAATCTAAAATAAGTTTTTATCACCGAATATTGCCTCTTTGATGCAAACAATATAAATTATGAAACTGAAAGTTTCTTCATTTTATTTCTTTGAGCTTTTCCTTTTTAAAATGTAAAAGAAAAGCATTATGTCTAAATAATAGAATTAAGAAGTTTATTTTGTTACTCGAAACATGCCGTTCTGTAACATTTATGAAATGATTTATTTTATTTGTAAATGTTATTGAATAACTCGAAGATGAAAAGCATTTTAAGAATGTAGAAGAAACGAAAGCCACAGGCTTTCAAGAACGCTCTTACATGCATTAAATATTTCAAAAGATCAATTCACAATTACAACAAAAATAAAGAAAAAATCTGACAAATGCATGTTTCCAAGATTTAGTTGTATTTATCCTGCTTTCACTGCCGAGATCATAAATTTCTATTTCCAAATACATTTTTCCAAAAATAAGCGTTTATTTATTAATACCATTTTCAACAGCACAAGAAACATACACAAGTGTGGCATCTCTTTTCTTTAAATGTTTAAGTTCTTTTTTTAAAATAGAATCTGTTTAAAGCACAATTTATAACGACGATTTATGAGTTTAAGCACAAGTTAAATTGGAGCAAAAAGTGATAAATGATTTTGGAAATATTAATTAGAAAATGGATGTAGGGATTTAAAAAACATAACTGCAGATTTTTAATAAAGAGATAAATATTTTGTTTTTGTGAATGGAAAAAATGAGAAATTATGGATTAGAAATAAATTTTAAGTCAGTTTAATAGTATTTTATTTTATTAACTTTTTTTATATACTTCTTTATTTAGACGTCAAAATTCTTATCATTTATTAATTGTTTTAAGACTCAATTAGGAAATAGGCTTTCGGAGTAGAAATATTAATTCGAAAATAAGTGAATTTACTTTTCTAAAATATTTCACTTTCAAGATATTCTTGCACATTTATGCCTCATCATTTATTGAAAATCTTGCATATTGTATTATTTTGAAATTAATTTATGATTTTGCAAATTTGCATTAGAAAGGCTATGCAATCATAGTATAAACTGGAAGATAACTTTTTATCGTCTTGATCATGGAATATTTTTTTTGTGCAATTCTTTCTGTAGGCACCATAATGTCAAACTTTTCGTACCTGAAACGTCATCTATCCAATATTTTAAAAAGAAAATTAGAATTTCTATCTTTATTTCACTGAATTGGTAATGGATATATATGCTCATTTATTGTTTATTTGTAATTAAATTGGAAAAGATATTGAACAAATAAAAATAATTTCTTGTATAAATAAAAACATAATAAAATATTAAATAAAAAAGAATCGAATCATTTTCTTTTCTTTCTGTACAAAAGTACCTAATTATTAATATTCCTATTTTTTGTGCATAGTGGATGGTAGGTAGCCTGGAGTGCATTTTCTTTCAGTGTATGGTCCTTTCAAATATTTCTAGGCTTCTACCTAAATACAAGAAAAGAGTTTCAGAAGTCAAAACGTCACTGATATAACCGAGAAGAAAATCACGTTCTGGATGGATTGGTTGCATAATTTTCTGTCACTTAGTTTTGGAACAACACGAGAATGTCATTTGAAATGATGAATTACACTTCATCTAGTAATATACTTCTTGTGACTGATGGATGCTTTTAGCTACGGTAGTTTGCCAAGATCTCCTTATTTATTTGTGACAAATTATTTAATTGTAATGAAAACCAAAATTTTATAGCTGAAATTTATCAATCGATTTTCATGCCACATTTCTGTTACAACTATGTCACAAATAGTAAAAGAATAATAAAATTTAGAACTTTTGATTATTCAATCACTTTAATAAAACAGTTGAAACTGTAAGCTTGAATTTTTATACTTATTAAATAATGTAATATGTTATGAAGATAATTATTGTTATCAGTTATCAATTGTTTTTCTTAGTAAAAATAAGAAAATTGAGTATATAGGGTTCAGAAAAAGGTCAATTTTACGTGCTATAATAATTTAGGGGAAATTAACTACTAATAAATTATTATAAAACTAATTATGTGATTTTAATTTACTGTTATTATAAATTCTACAGTTAATGAAATAATAGACTACAAATGTGTAATTTCTCAATAACCAAAATTCATCAATTTCGAATTTAAGCATTTAGTTTTTTGGCTGAATACAGCCAAAGTTTTCTCAAAATCCTTGAACTCCTTACAACGAATCATTGAAATCTCTTTGAGGCATACTTTATATTAAAATATATAAAACTATTTTTTAATATAAGTAAATATATAGCAAATGATAATTATGAAATTTATTATAAAAACAAGCATTATTAATAAAGCAGATTCATAAATATATATGTAACAATTCATAATATGAGTAGTAGAGAATTCTTTACTCCTATTGTTCTTGGGATATTTTCATACAATGCCTAATAATAAAAAACGATCAAATTAGAATGAAAATTGTTAAAAATTAGTCAATATAATTAGCAAATATTTCAAAAAGGAGTAATTTCGAACGCTAAAATTTCTTCGAATAGTAATTCGGAAAAAACTCAATAAAGATGCAGATTACAATGCTAATTAAAGAAATATATAATATAGCTAATAAGAACAATGAATAATCTTGAATATTTTCTACTTCATTTATAGAGAAAGAAATTTTGATACATGTGCTTAAAAACCATTTTTGATTTATCAATTATAAGAATAAAGAAGAAAATGTATGGAGCATATAGTTTATTGCTAGGAAATTTCTGTTTCGGAATTATATTTAATGGCTGTCAATAAGCGCTTAAATGGAAAGAAAATTCCTTTATTGTTTTTATATCTTAACAGAAAAGTTTTAACAAATAATTTATTGTTTCACGCATTTTCGTCTTAAAATATTGAATTTAAAAGTAAGAAAATTTTTTATTCGATTTAGAAATCTAATATTTCATGATTTGAAAATATAAAGATTAATTTTTTTTTGCGTTTAGGTATACAATAAATAGCAAAGTATGTCAGCAATTTCAAAAGCTATCTCTAAAAGCTAGCCAAAATGATACATTAATCTGAACATCTGCTATTTTAAAAACTGAATAGTTGTATAAATATCTGAAATCAAAAATATTGAAAAAGAAAATAATTTAAATTTATTGTCACAACTTTTGTTCGCTGATGAAATTTTTAAGTGAATCTTTAAAAATGAAGGATAAAATTCAAGGAAACTTAAGATATTAGAAATTAAAATTAAGTTAAATGCAAACACCGTCACATTAAAAAGATAAAGAGTGATAATTTTTAAAACTTAAAAGTCAAATAATCTTATTAGAACTCAGCATCAAATGCATGCATTGCTGAAGGCGAAAATTAATCAGAAAATGTTTCTCTTCAATGAAAATCGAACGATAGAATATTTCAAACGTTTGCTTTGAGAAAAACATTTTTTTTGCAATAGAGCAAGAAAATTAAATATTTGTGCGAAGATTTCGATTTTAATACAAAGTCTTTTTTATTGCTTCAAATCTTAGTTGTATATTATTATTTCAAGTTTTAAAACATTTTTTCTACAAGGTACAAAATGATTATTTATTGGAAACCTATTGTAATACAAGAAAAACTTCAACATCCTACTTTTGAAATAAATGGGGACAGGAAAAAATAAATATCTGCTTTAAATTTGCATTATTTTTGTTAATTTTAAGGAACATTTTAAAAATTTAACATTAATAGACCAACTAGAATTTGCATTTTGAATTTCTAATACTGTTAACTAAGACAAAATTACATGCCTAAGATAATTTTTGAAAAATCCATTGTTCCCCAGAAATCGATAGAGCCTGATGTATTCCTTTATAATTTGCAAGCAAATGGACGATTTTTATAATTATATTTAATTTATCTTAAATAAAACGTTTGTTTAAATAAGGCTAGCTCACATTCCTATGTAATTCTCATTCACACAAATATGGTAAATTAAAAAGAAGCAAAGTTCCTTTACTACAATACCTTAATCTGATTTATATCTTTAAATAATTAATGAATCCTTTTTAACGTCAGATTTTTCTTACTATTCAAATTAATTTTACATAAAAATACTTGTTCCTAATGAATGATCAATAGATTTATCTAATGACCTTAATAGGAATTAATGTTCTGTCAATAGGAAGTTTATCGGTATTTTATTTATTAATTTTGTTGACTTGGATATCATTCATTGTATTAAAATTTATACAAAATTTATACATCTTCAATATTTTAGAAAATATTTAAGATTTTATTTGTGTTGTCAAATGAAACATATTCAAAAATGGAAATTTCAGCTAATTTTTTCCTTTCCTCAATTATTTCCTCTTTCACGTTTGAAAAATATCAAAGTCTGCCTTTATATGTAAAAATATAAGTCTTAAATTATTTACTAACTCTTCTTTGAACAATGATTCAATTTTTAAGAAAGAAGCTCCAAATATTCTTTTTAAATATGATGATGACATAGAAAACAACTCAGCATTCTTTCGAAAATATGGAATAGTTAATGCATAATGGGACATTAATTTCCATTGAATACTAATACTTTTTTGAAATGAAATCCTTTTGAATGATACTTTGACATTAGTTGTTTTAAACCTTAACCTAGTTTTTCAAATATTTATTTCTTGACAGCGCATTCAAGAAGAAGCAGTTTCGAAAAATATTATTATTTTCTTCTTTTAAAATGTTTTTTTTTTCATTCTATAATATTTGTCGAAGGCACAGATTTGAAGGAATCAGTTACAGTAAATGAAATTTAAGAACGAATTTGAAATAGCAAAAACAGTTTTAGAGAAAAGCATTATTTACATTTGGATATTACTTTTTCTATTGTTATTTTTTTCTTAATAATCTGCTTTAACAATCTATTAGAAATAGGACAATACATTAATCTTATTTTATTAATGCTTAAAGAAGCAAATAAATTGCATTTATACATTTTAAATGCATTTTTATTATTAAAAGCTGAAAAGTGGAAAATAACATAAATCAAATTATTTTATACTTTTTAGTCTTATTTGTAATTCATTATTATTTTAGATTCATGACAGTACTTTTTTCTCGAATTTTTCACAACGTTTTGTCAATTTTACATTAATCAAAAAATAGTTATTAAATCTTTTGATAAATTGATGATGAATTTTTTAAAAATATCAAAACAGTATATTTCAGTTGAGAACACAGAAATTGGACAAATTTTAGAACCTCAGAATATCAGGAAGTAAGCTAAACATTGATAAAAATGAGCCTTTTTATAGTATGAAGCAAATTATCTTAAATAAAATTGTGAAAACCCTTGCAGAAGATTCATTTTGTGGAAGCCCTTATTTTAGATTTTTTTTCCGTATCAATCATGTAAACTTACCAGTAGAGGTTAATTAATTTCTACTTTCTAACTCTACACAAAAAATTTTTTTTGCCCAAAATGTTTGAAACATTTCAGATTTTGCAATAATAAAAGTATTCTTATTTACCAAAAAAAAAATAATTATAAAAATTGTTATATCTTTCAAAGTATGTTCTTTCAACAATTCTGTCCAACAACGATTCCTTTTCGGGTTTATTTTAAATACAATTATAAATACTTTTAAAATAATAGTCATAAAAAATAATAAAATCGCTATAAGCGTTTGATAGATAGTAATATTTGATATTAGTCTCGTCTTTAAAAATCTGTTAATTTTGTTATGAATATAATATCCTTCAAGTTTAGTATATTTTTTCCGTGTTAAAGTAACGTTCTATATTAAAATAAGATGAAATCTGCTTTACTGACAGTCCTCTTGAATTGAGACTAACACGTAGAAAGGTTACGGGTAAAAAGATCGATTAAGAAAGCAAACACATTAAATAAAAACTTCTACACTGCACATGCCAAAACACCTTTGACCTGAGACAGATTCATCGTGCACTAGGTCCATATACATGACGTATTATCGAGGGAGTTAGGTTTGAAAGCTGCAAATCTTTGGAACTGAGGACGAAACCACTAGGCAACAGCCGGCTAGATCTAACCATTAGAGATTCCAGGGTTTGAAGAAGAAAACCTTCAAGAAAATTTCGTATTAATGCTTTCATAAAATTTAAAAGAAAAAAACTCAAATATATTCAAATATACTCTCAAGTAATATAGCAACTCTATTACTTTAAGCTATCAGATTCTACACGAATGGCTTGATAGCTTCAAAATGAAAAATACGTTATTGCATTAATTATTAACTCTTGGAAGTAAGTATTTTTTCATTTCTGTGAATAAAATAAATGTAAAAATTTCATATCCTCTCTTTTCATGTTCGAAAAACTAATTTTTCATTGATAGAAAAGACTATTTCCAATTTCATATATAATTATAATGATACTACTTGTGCCTTTATAATTATAATTAAATGAAATTTTTCGGTTTTTATCAATATTTCAGTCCTAGCGGAATATTGCAACAGTTCATTTGAAATGAGAATGATATTTATTTCTTTAAAGAAAAAAAACTATTTAGGAAAAAAAGGCCTCTTAGATTTCTTTTTTAGGATTAAAAAAATAATATTTCAATAAATCATAATGTGATGAAAATACTCGAAATAATAAAGAAAGAATTATCAGATATTTACTCTAATATTCTAAAAATAAAGTGCAATTTTTGATTTTTCTAAGAATATAGAAATTTTAATCATTTTTGAGTTACTTTTGGGCTACAGAAATAATTTTGAAAAACTTTTCTTCTTTTAAATAGAAATGAAAATGAGAGATAACAGAAAGAATTATTGAAAAAACAATTTCAATCTTAGACTATTTGAATAGCAGCATCCGTAAATAAACTCGGATAATGCGCAAACACACCCAGTTTCCATATCATAAAAATTCTATACTAACTAATATCAGTATTTTCAATATATAATTTTAGTTTTTAATAATTTCTGACTTCTTTTTTGCTTGAATTTTCGAGAATGGTAAGGAAAAAAATATCAGTAACTAGTGCAAACGTGAAATATTTCCATTTGCATAAGTAGTCAGTTAAGGTTTATGCTTGTATTTCGTATTCATGAGAACTTTCAGTCTGTGTTTTTTGAATTCGAAAATAAAGTTTTTCATTCCCAGTTTTTAGCATATGTTGTCAGGAAAATGATATATCGCTAATCTTAAATCCCGTTGATATATTTTATTTACTTGTGAAAAAAGAATTTGTTCCTCTAGATATGGAATCCTCAAGCTATTCCCTATGGAATGCAACAAAAACAATTACTTAGAAAGTGAAATATTGTTTTCTGTAATCACATATTCAACAATTTTGTGGAGAGATTATAAATATTAGAGCTCAAAGTGCTTTGTCACTTTTTTCTTATTTGGCTGCAAGTGAATGCAGAAAGGACATTAGCTTTTAATGTTGATTCATTCATTTTTACTTTCATATTGAAGTTTAGACAACATTCTTCGACTAAATATATTCTATTTAAATTACAGAAAAAAGAATTGTTATTTATGAAATATTCGAACATTTTTGAACGAAATAAGAAGATACTTCAAAACAATAAATTCTGTTTGAAAGCAATTTATCAATAGACGTGTTAATATTCCACACCCAGTTATAAAATATGGAAGTTAAGTAGGCCTTTATTTTTTAGGTATTAATGATTCCAAAACATAAAGAAAATTTACATGAATTGAGAGTATTATACATAGTTATTAACAAATTCATAAAATTTTGTTCTTCATCATACAAATTCTTCAGTTACTTTATTCTATTTCTTTTAAAAATAATTTATTTTCTATCACTCATGTGTATAAAAGAAAACAAATTATTCTAATTTAATTCAATCCTATTAAATTTAATTGAAATTTGCAAAATTTGCTTTCAGGACAAATACTTTTTAAATTGATTTTATGGCATTATAAGATATTCATCAATAAAATTATAGACTTAAAAATGTTGTACTCGATTAATTTTTTTTTTGAAAAAACAAGCAATGATTAATAATTACATACAAGAACAGTCTTCTTACATCGTCGAAATTTGCCTTTAGTTAATCCTCATTTTTAGAATAATTTCACCAATTCTTAATTAATATTTGTATGGTTACTCACCAATGTTTTAATCTATAAAAATATCGTTTTATTTGCGTTATCCTTTTTGAAAAAAAATATTTGCATGTGAGAAAATTAAATAACTTTTATTGCCACATTTTTTCTTTAACTTTTTTCTCAGACTGTAAATTTTTATTAACATTTAATTTGAATGGGAAGTAATTATTTAACTTCGAAACTACCCTTGTTTTAAGGGATTGAGGCTCACTTTGGTTCTAAAATTGGTTAATAATTATAAAACTGAAACATTTCATTGCAGAGTAGTAGCATTTCATTGCCAAACAGTAGTAGTATTTCATTACAGAACAGTCGTAGCATTTCATTGCAGAACAGTAGAAGTATATCTCTGCACAACAGAAGAAAAATTTCCTTGCAGAGCAGTAGT
This sequence comes from Argiope trifasciata, assembly GCA_026543055.1. Lineage (NCBI taxonomy): Eukaryota > Metazoa > Arthropoda > Arachnida > Araneae > Araneidae > Argiope > Argiope trifasciata. The sequence continues at coordinate 445,365 of JAPMOQ010042275.1, read as the reverse complement.
AACATTTTTCTGCAGAACAGTAGTAGCATTTCATGACTGATTATTTTTTTCAAAATTTAGTTTTTCAAAATTAATCCTTCGAACATCGTTAGATATCTTAAAAAAGGAAGAAAGGAATAATTTAAATAAAGGAAGAAAATAGAAAAAGTATAACAAAAAAAAAAGAAATTTAATCAGATTACACAAAATATATATGCTACAAATAAAATATCTGATGATTTTAATCGCTTAACTGGTTTATTTTCTTTGCTATCTAAAAATATCACTTCTTCTATTTTGAGAATATTTTCTTACTTTGATTCAAAGGGTAATCAATTGAATAATTGATTTATCTATGTATTCGAAGTAATTTTAATACTGAATTATAATCGTTATGAAACTTATTTTTTGCTTACAACTATCGAAATAAAATGCATATCGATGTACGTATGGCGTGCGGTCAACACGTTTAAGAGATTAATTACGTTAGCATATTTAGATAAAGGAATACTTATCACACCCTAACAAACCATCCTTATTTAACAAGTTTTAACTAATAAGCCTAACGTTTTAAATAGCAATTTCTTCATTAATATTAATATGTTTTACTGAAATGATTATAATGCAGAATTATAATACCTTGATTGCTATAAAAAGTTTCTAAGGTAACAAAATAGGAATTTATAAATTAATTCGTAACTATACAATATTCAACTGTAATTTTGTTTCGGCAGATAAAATAAATAAAATAATAAGATAAAATAAATCCTTTACTTACTGATTTAACACAGCGACTACTAAATTTAATTAATAGATTATTTTTAGTAATATTGATAACCCAATTTTCATGTCATATAAGATTTTCTTTTTTGATTTGCAAATTTTTATTAAAGTTTGTTTTAGAAAAAAATTTATTACTGTAAATTTTATTACTTTTTACTATGAAATCAGTTTGAGTTTTGTATTTGAATTTTTAGCTCAAAATTATTTTTTTCCTATTAGCTAAATGTTGATTAATATGTTTATATTTCCTATAAAATTTATACATTATATTTCCTACAATCTTATATAATATTTTTTATATTTCCTATGATCTTTTCTGGTATAATGAAATGTTTCAGG
>JAPMOQ010042275.1:399477-443864 GCA_026543055.1 Argiope trifasciata | reverse complement strand
CTGCATTGTGAAGAAAAACTATTAAATAGATAAATCAAATGGATGCCTAATCAGTGATTTCCGTCCTTAGTGATCATTTAGCGACTTAGAAGACAAGCTCGAAGATCCCAGAATGCTGAAGGGTAAAATAAAATGAGAATTATGATGATTTTACTTGCTCTTTCTTTACCTTGCCATGGAAATTATTAAAAAAGCAGTGAGACAGAGTGGTAATCATCAGTAAGGAGTCAATAGTCAAGTTAAGCTCAAGCGAGTAGTTTATATAGGCTAAGAAATTTTTGAGAGGTATGAACAGTCTGACAAAGTCTTCTTTATATGAGTAGCAGATGGGAGAGAGGAATGTAAAGTCTCTCAAAATCTCACTTCAGCACACTTTCTGAAGTTAAGTTTTTTTTTTTTTTTGCATCCGACTTGCTGTTGTGTGTTATTGTTTACTAAAAGTCTTATTCTAGTGTATGATAATGATATCTTGCATGACGTGCCCATTACTATGGCTGACTGACTTGTTGAACGCTAAGGTTGTGTTTTGTTTAGCGTGAAGATGTGTTTGATGCTCCCCCCTTGGAGGACACCTCGAAATGAGGATGAGATGCTACCGGTATGGTGGTTCGATCTCACTAACTGGGGGGTACAATAATAGGTGGGCGCACCCATCGATGCGAGACGTACTCCCTACGGGGATTATTGTATTGAAGCTGGTGATGGCCAATAGGACTCAACCCCAGTTCCCGACATTGTTTCTGTTGCGACGGTCCGGCAATTCAGTCGTGCGAAGTTTTATCTGAGTGCCTTAGAGCCAGTCGGATGAAGTGACTGATCTTGAAGAATGAAGTGTCGTATTAATATTTGAGCCTATTAAACTCTTTTATCGCGCATTTACGTTACCTTAATTCTTGGTACTGTATTATTAAAATTTCAATAATAATATAATTGATAATAATGTAATTCAATAATCGTGTGATACTATTAAATAAAGTCCCAACAACAACAAAAAAACACCATGTTTGAAGTGAGAAATTATTTTTCTGTTACCATTTATAAGTTAAATCAATAGAAGGAACTAGGAAAAGGGGAAATGCTCAATTATTCAAGTTATCTTATGAAATATGACGAATTTAACACGAAATATGTTAAATCATTAATGTTTCTTTTGAAAGTATTTCTTATATATAAAATGCGAAATGGAATATATAATGCGCTATAATCCCTTTTTTCACTCTGCATAACTATAAACTATATTTGTTTTCTTAAAACTCTTAAAATTATAAATTCTAATCATGTACTTATAAGAAAATAAAAAGACAAAATTAATAATAAAGAGAATAAAAAAATTCCAATTGATGAAAATTTCTCGTGAAAGAAGCGCAATTGCAATTTGAAGAAATACAGCTGTCGCGGAATAAAAGGAATAAAAATACATTTTTGAAATATGTTCAAATAAAAGAAATCTTGATATTTCTCTTTCACCATGACATATTGCATATGAATTTTCAAATCCATGCTCCCATGAAAAAAAAAATGCTTGAAACGGTTAAGATTCGAAATTAAATTATTCGAGAAGTTATTGAAAGAGGGAATGGGAAACGAGTCAACAAATCTGGTACATCAGCTCGTTTCAGGGATATTTGATTTCCGAATACATTTATTGGAACTTTCTGGTATTTCATGTTAGGAATTGCATAAAAGTTATGTATATGTTTGGAAAGAGAGAAAGATTAAAGTATTGAGAGGTTTGAAATAAATTTCCCGAAGTAACATTCACTAAGAAATAGTTTTGGCATGCAGCTACTTGGTTATTCGTAAGATAGAAATTTTCATTCGAAAACTTTTCAATATACTTATAGTTTATTTCTCGTTTTTCTCTCTTTTATCTCATTCAAAACTAAACATCGATTTCTCAGGGAAAGGAAAATCAAGAATTTTTTTTATTTAGAAATTTAAAATAGTTTTACATCATAGAAATACAATCGTTGGATTTATAAAATATAAAGCTTGATAAAACACACTGGCTGAAATTGAATTGAGTTCAAACTGTCAAAAAACAAAATGTGAACTATATGATTAAAAAGACTAATTAACCATAAAGCCTTTCTTTATATATAATTTTTTCCATTTCATCCATATTTATCTATATATAAATTTTCATTCTTATGTAAATTTATCTATTTTATTTAAATTTATAAAGCCTTAATTAATCTATGAATTATTTTTATCTATAAAGTTAAGAATGAATATTTAATTTTTAGAAGCATGTCTTAAAAATTATGTCATTTCTACAAAATAACAATAATGTGTTTTAAATAAAAAAAAAGTTGCTTTGGTTTAAGCTAAAACGTCTCGGTACCTTGAATATTTAGCGTAAATATCCTTAAATATATAGTAAGTTTTCTTCGTCATACTTTTTCTCTATTTTTCAAACTGAAACTTATTTAAAAACTGTGTATGAATAGATGAAATCTGTTTATTTTGTTGAGATATAGCCCACAGAATTCATTAATTTACTCAGAACTTCAATAATTTTCTACAAAAATGATTTCAGATGTTGTATATTTATTCTCTGGTCATTTTAATGTATTGAAATTCATAAAAAAATACACCACTGTTCTGGAACAAAAAGTTCATTATAGTGACCTTAAGTAGATGCTTTCATATGACTATCTTAAAATAAAACAGTCAGTTTGTTTATCTTAAAAAATTTCTCATTCTTTTTTTCAATAGAAATAAATTCGCACATTAATGGTTTTGTGTTCTAATGATTTACTTGATCCCTTAATGTTCTTTTTGTCAAATGGAAAAGATTCATGAGAATTTTACAATTTTTTATGCTGCCGCTTTTTCTTTAAATGTTAAAATTTTTTGAAAGAAAAAAATCATTTGACTTTTAGTTTTTTTATTTATTTTATTTAGGCAGTTCAAAAAAAAAACTCACTTTTAATCGTTATATTAATTAACGAACTGTAGAAAACGTCGTTTCTTAAACAGTCACAAAACCCTGTATGTTACCTATTTGGAAATAAAGCCAATGTTTTATATTATCTGATTGCTAATCTCACTCACTTTATTTGAAACCCAAATTCTTCCTAATAAAGTAGATATTCTTAACCTATCAACCATTTTTTAAAATCGACATCTTTTATTTTTATGGAATATTACAACAGCGTTGTCACTTTCACTAAGCTAAAATAAATTGTTACAACGTTACCACTCACTTAGGCTTTTAAATTAAAAATTAAATTTCTACTTTTAGATGATTGTTTAAAAAAATTATTTGAGGATATTTATTAGGAAAAAAATGGTTAAATTATAAATACGAAATTAGAAAAAAAAACTTGTGCGGGAATATTACAAGAGCACGAAAAAAAAAATTAGCATTTATCAACGGGCTGCCATTACACTGACTGAACAAACGAACAAACTGAAAAAATAATGAAATGTTATAGCAAAGGAAATAAATATGAAAAATCCTTTTTCTGTAAAGCAAATGCAAAAAATAACAATCTGAATAAAAGCAGTCAGAAGTTGTAGTTCAGATCAGAAGATAATAAATGACAATAAATACAGATATCAGAATTACTTAGCAGTTAATTTAGGTCGGTTAATAAATATATTTTGCATTTTATACTATGAGTTGATAAGAAATTAAAATTTATTATTTTCTCTGAATTCAGTAGACATAATGCATTTATGTCTCATATAATTCATTAATTAACAAAAAGAAATGCATACTTATTTACCAATTTTATGTCATAAGAGCTGTTTAACATTTATCTGACAGCTTTAAATCAGAGAAATGCAGGAATTTAATGCTAACACATTTCAGAATAAGATTAATATATATATATATATATATATATATATATATGTATGTATATATGTATATAGATATATATATGTATATATATATAAATATATGTATATATGTATATACATATATACGTACATATATATATATATATATATACACACACTGAAGTGACAAAAGTCATGGGATGACTGTTAATATCGTGTCGGTCCTCCTTTTGCCCGGCGAAGTGCAACAACTCGACGTGTCATGGAGTCCACAAGTCGTTGGAAGTCCTCTGCAGGAATATTGAGCCATGCTATCTGTATAGACGTCCATAATTGTGAAAGTGTGGATGGCGCAGGAGTTTGGGCACAAACGGACCTTTCGATGATGTCCCATAAATGCTCGATGGGATTCATATCGGGCGATCTAGGTGGCCAGATCATGCGCTGGAATTGTCCAGAATGTTCTTCAAACCAATCGCGAACAGTTCTGGCCCGGTGACATGGCGCATTGTCATCCATAAAAATCCCATCGTTGTGTGGGTTCGTGAAGTCCATGAATGGCTGCAAGTGATCTGCAAGCAGCTGAACATAACCATTTAAAGTCAATGATCGGTTCAGTTGCACCAGAGGACCGAGTCCATGCCATGTAAAAAACAGCCCACACCATTATGCAGCCACCACCAGCTTGAACAGTGCCTTGCTGACAGTTTGGGTCCATGGCTTCGTGGGATCTGCGCCACACTCGAACTCTACCATCAGCTCGTAACAACTGAAATCGTGACTCATCTGACCACGCCACGGTTTTCCACTGGTTTAGGGACCAGTCGATATGCTCACGAGCCCAGGAGAGTCGCTGCAGGCGATGTCGTGCTGTCAGTAAAGGCACTCGAGTCGGTCTTCTGCTGTCATAGCCCAAGGAAGACAAATTTCGCCGCTCAGTCCTATCGGAAACGTCCCTCGTACGTCCCACATTGATTCCTGCAGTTTTTTGACGAAGTGTTGCGTGTCTATTAGCCATTCTACACAGACGTCGGCGGCCTCGGTCGTTAAGTGCAGGTGGTCGCTCACTGCGCTGTCCATGATGGAATGTGATGCCTGAAACTTCATACTCTCGGCACACTCTTGATACTGTGGATCTCGGAATGTTGAATTCACTAACGATATCCGCAATGGAATGACCCATGCGTCTAGCTCCAACTAACATTCCACGTTCAAAGTCTGTTAATTCTCGTCGTGCAGCCATAAATCACGAAAAACGTGTTCACATGAATAACTTGAACACAAATGAAAGCTCTGGAAAACGAACTGCGCATTTATACTTTTTCGCTGTGATACTACTGCCATCTGTATATTTGCATATTGCTATCCCATGACTTTTGTCACTTCAGTGTATATATATATATATCTTTCACAGCGGAAAAAATATTTTATTCCCACAATGATAATAAATAGTAGTATTCTTCTAAGATTAATTTTAGGCGAAAGGTAACCGAACATAGAAATTAAATCACCAAAAGCATTAGAATTTTATAGCAATTTATAGAACAGGAAATTCCTTCTTGTGCTATTAATATAATATGAGGGAATTTAAATTTTCAAATTGAGAATTATTGGTTCTCAGCTAATGTCCTAATAAGAAAGAGATAAAATAAAATAATTTCGCATGAAAATATTTCACAAGATTATTCGACTAATTTCATATTATGTTTTAAAAAAATACGCATAGTGAACAAACAATCGTTTGCTTAAATAAAGAATTGAGGTTTATACCATGCAGTTAATATATCTGGGATTTTTTTCTTTCTTTTGTGAATATGAAGCATGAATTCTTCTTCTTTTTTAAAAAAAATTACTTTTGCTCGATTTAAGATTTAATTATAATTTTTGACCCATTTCAGAATTTCTTAAATGAAGTTAATCTAAATTTGTGTAAGATGAGAAGTTTAAAATGAAATTTGCATGCCTTCTTTAAGTATTCACCTACAAATTTTATGTAATTAATTTAATAATAACATCCTAATAGTGATTTCATTTGAATGTAATGGACTACAGTTTTAAATTGACATTCCAAAACTGAAATGATAGGTTATATTTTAGCGAAACGCTATACAAATATTTTTCATAAATATTATTATTCATACAATGCTTACTGCCTTGTTATGAAATACGAAATCAATTATGATAATTTATTTTCTTCTTTACAAAAAAAGTACTTTTAATTGATATTAGGTTAGCAAATAGTCTTTCCTTTATTAAAAAACATGGAACGAAAAATAAGTGTTGAAAATCATATCGAAAATATCATTATTTTTAACTTTTATTGATAAATGTCATTTAGCAGTGAGGTGAAGTACCCATTCACCATAACTTACTTACAGCAACAATAAATAATGCACTTTTTTGACTTATTAAATCATGAATATATCCTTTTTAAATTAAATATCCATTGACAACGATTAATTACAGCTCGTGGAACTAAAATGGATGACAGTGATTGTAATTATGATGCATTTATATTTGATTTTACAAATTTATTAAATTAATTTTATATTTATAAAGATGTAATGTGATAATCATTTCTTTACTTCCTGACGAGAAGAAGTTTTGAAGTTGCCTTTACTGATGTTTCGTGCATGACAATGCACCATTTTAATTTTTAAGACAATACTATCAATTCTAGATCAATTTAACCAATCTTTGCTTCCACACAAATGACGTCTTAATTATGAGAGAATTTGAATAACAAGAGGATAAAATATTAAAGAAATCGAATTATAAATTAATGATTAAAATGTCGGAACCATAAAAAAAAGAATAGACTTTTTTTCACTGATATTAGTCTTTTAAAATATGTTTTATTAAATTTATCTTTATGAAACAAAAACAAAAATGTTTGTAAATTTGAGCAGCTAATTAGAAACCGCCTTACAAATGCTTGGTTTACCATCAGTTTGCTTTATCGTCATAAAAGATCAACTGAAATTCCATCTATCCTTGGTATGCTTTTAAATGCTATTTAATTATATGACATAACGAAATAAACTTATAAGAAATTAAGACTAACAGAAACTATCCTTTCCTCGGGAAATCCTACATATTTAATAATTAGTATGAATTCCAATTTAGTATTACATATAAAAATAACAAGCTAATTCTGATAAATCAAATAAAATGGTACGTATTAATCACCAAATATATTTCAGAATCTCACTCTCTTTCGGTCTTACTTTGAATGTAATGGTGGTTTGGTAACAATTTTTTAGCATGGAAGCCATTGTAAGTAGGTTTAGAGCTTATTAAATTTGACAGGATCAAATAACTTCTTTTAGAAGAGAAACAGAGGCTTAGAGTGGCAGTTGCCAGCTCAGGTGTCGTCTTCTTCATCTGACAAGGGTTCAAATTTACAAGGCCTGGCCGAGAATAATATGAGACGTTAATATTCCCCAAACCGATAATTAAAACCAAATAAGGCCTTATTTTTATCCTGGCGTTTTAATGCAAAAAACCGCTCTAAGAAGTGCACCTTTTTTAAATATAATTCATCCCAACTTAATTTTAAGGACAAAGTGAAAAAAAATAGGAGAATAAAAAGAGATACCAGTGCTATGAGTTTTAGAAGAATTCTCTCAATTTTTTCCATGACAAATGCAAGAGCTTTCAGAGTAAAATAAAAAAGGCGATTATGATAAAAATGAGAGCACCAATCGATGAAAAATCCCATCTATGCTCTGACAGTGTATGAAAAAACACTAGACGCTCATCTGGCCTTTATATGAACTGACAAAATGTCGCAAAGAATCGATACAGATGATCACGAGTTGATATGAAAAAGCTTCATGAAGTCTATTTCTTCCTAACCTAATATTAAATTTTTGCCATAGTGTTTAACAGTTTGTGGGAAAGGGACTATTTTTATCGATTAAATGCTATATATATTTTGATTTATTGAAACGTAGGCTGGTTAAAAGAAAAGATTTCATCGAGAAAATTTTCAACTAATAGTAACTGTCAAGGTAAGAACTTTCCCGCACAATAATTAAGAAATTTTTGACTGTTCTCCTTTTGGCTAGCTGCTTTGTGTTCATGTTATTTGAAACAATATTTCTGGGTTATTTAATGTATTAATCGAAGCTAATTTTAAAGGCAATACATGTTTTTAGATAACATTAAAATCCTTTAATGTGTTTTTAAGTATTTGTGTAGACCAGGAAATGACATTTTATGTACAAAAAACTTTCAACAAACTTGGCTTCGTGCAACGGCAAGTATTCGACACATCGTGCAATATAATAAATAAATACCAAAAAGTAATTATATATAAATGACAGACATTATTTTAAGTTATACTGAAATAGTAATCAACAATATAAATGATAAAGAATGCTTAGAATGATAAAAAGTTCTATCTGTATTCTAATAGAGTTGAGAAAAGAATACTTGTTAAAATATATCTGAAATAAGTTTGTACATAAAAGGAATAAAATAATTAAACGATGCTATTTTCGTGATTTTTAAACAAAATCTCGTGATATTTAGAAAAATAGTAAAATGGGGCCTCTAATGATTTTTTTAAAATACTTTTTTCTCAGATAGTATAATTATCTAATTTAAAAAATATTTAAGCAAAAAAGCATTATTAAAAAATATATAATATTTATGTTGTTATATAAAGATGATATGCATACATTCGCGTGTACAGCTCCTTTTTACAGGGGAGCTTTCTCACCCAGTTCACAGTTAGAACACAGGGTAAATCACAATCATGCCCGAATCAGGATTCTAAACCCGGGACGGCCAGATCAAGGGGAAGGCACGCCACCCCTAGCTCAGGTAGTCGTCCTACGTCCTGCTGATACCATCATAGGTACAATTTCCCACAGAGAAGCCACATTTCTTATTCTATTTTTAGAGTTTTTTTTTCAAAAAAAAATTAAGGAATGTCAATAAATCAAACTCAAAGGAATGTTGATTGTATATTGTCATGCCTCTAACTGCCATTAATCTGCTCTGTCTTTTCTAAAAAGGATGTGAAGTGAATAGTAGAAGAACAGCTAGCTGCTGGGGGTTGAAGGCCATGATGTTTATTAAGGAGTCAGGATACTGAGAGTGCGCTTAATTTGTACGAGTACTGAGAAGAACTCTGATTATTACTGTCTGGTACGTACAGTTATTACAGCGCTCTCTCTTTCGAGAAAACATCATAGCCTCCAATCCCCCCACAGCTGTTCTCCTACTCTTCACTTCACATCCATTTTAGGACAGACAGAACAGATCAATGGTGGTTAGAGGTATGACATATATATATGTATATTACCAATCAAAGTTTAATACATATATTTTGCAATCTTGGAAATATTTTCTTTCCATGATATTTCCATGTTTGATTGTTTTATATTTCTAATTTACCGAATCATTATTTTGCCAAAAAGATTTTGAAAACCTTTTCTTTCCTTCGGCTTTATTGTTTTATTTCTCACTTGTAGGAGAATTTCTAACATGATTTTAATCTAAAATCAACCACCCAAGAATACAAATAAAAAGCAATTATTCAAGAAAGAAGTAAAAAAAAGAATTATTATTTATTAGTTTTGTATAAATAATTTCGCAGTTCGCAGCATTAAGAAATGCTACGTTGTTTTTCTTTATTCATCTGGCAAGTGGATAGAAACGGGACTTTAAATGTTGTTTTAATGTCTGTTTGTAGAAGGCGAAGTAATAAAAATTCACGAGAATAAGAGGACATTTCAAATTTATAATATTTTATGTGACGTGTCTTTTATTTTTCTGGAAAAAGATAATAATTTTTTTTTACTAAGCTCATATTTCATTTTGTTATATATGAATTAAATGCATTGCTATTATGAGTTGAAATGTTTTATTTTAAATCGTTTTTATTGATAATTCTGGTATGGGAGGTGTAAAATATTTTTGCATTCGTTTATTTCGCAGATATATAAATTACTCAAAAATAATGTTTCCTTAATTCGTTTTTAGTATAAAAAATCTTTTTATTGCTATTTAACTTAATTATTAACTAATTACCATAATAATAATAAGAAGATCTGTCAAATTGAAAGTAAACAGAACACAGAGTCATACAGAAATTAATGAACTCCAAGGATAAGTAATTATTCTTGTTTACTTTACTGATTAAGAAAATATCCCGAAAACAATTTTTTTAGAACTATAAAAAAGCCTATATTACTTTTTTAATGCATGGACATATTTTATGAATGCAATTAAACCAAGAGTACTTACTGTATATATCTAAGATTAAACGCGATATTCTAAGCGTAATTTCCTGTTCATTCATAATCTTGCTTCTGATTAGGATTTTTTAAAGTATGAAACTAGTTACCATTTGTACAAATACATTTAAATCTGAGAAAATTTATTACCTAACTTTTCTCTTTCTTTGTATACCTTAATTAGTGTTATTTTCTTTATTCTTTTTTTATTTTTCGCAAACTATTCTTAGATTTTTAATAACCATTTTGATAACGATATAATATAAACTCGTAGTAGATTTACCCCAGGATCGAACCTGCTACCTTATGAGTTTTAGTCGCTTAACATAGCCACAAGAAAAAAGCGATCTGATACTTTGATCGCACAAAAAGTATATCAGATTTAGAGATAATTTTTTTGTTTGATTTCTTTGTAGGAAATATTGCTTTGGTTTAAAATCTATTCTCTAATTCACGCCTTCCCAGTCAGAAATTTCATGAGAACGAGTTATTATCAGCTGAACTAATAAATATCATTGGTGGAATTGTGCATGTATAAAATATCCTTCCAACTGTAATCTACTACCTTTCAGATCTATTTAAATCAGAGTTATTTTTACGTGAATAGTCTAATTTCCTAATAAATAGCTCATATCACTGAATGCGTTATGGTTTGGCATTATCGTTTACAGTAAAGATGGTCTGGTGGCTCTGTGAAAAGATGTATCAATGAAAGAACGTTTTAGAGGTTAAAGATATAACCCTCTAAAAAGGATTGCACAAATTTTTTCCAGTTGGGAATTTTAAAATTCCAGAGATTTACTTTACATTTGGATAGAATGCGATGGAAGCATATATTCACCTCTTTGTTGGCACCCAGAACAATTCTTCACAACAAAACGATACGACTTTTTTCTGTGTTCACCCTTGCAATGTCATTGTGGGTGAATGGTCACTTAAAATAAATTCATTAGAACAAGGAGTAAATTTTTCTAAAGAAATTTGGACACATTAAATGGTAAAACTTGATGACTACTTGTCGGCACATAATAATATTTTATTTCAATTTATAAATTTATCTTACTGTCAACAAAACTACTTAACAACTGTTGTTTGTCATAGTAGTTTTGTACATAATTATTTGCCCATTTGCCAATGTTGTATACAAGCTCATAAAGGCTGTACATGCATTGTAGAATTGATTGTAAGAGAAGCAAGATTCTTTTCCAATAATCGCCTTTCATAGTTCATTTTCAAGTTTATTAGTCATTTTTTCATTTTGTAACGGTCAACATTATTTTATTTATTTATATTACTCTTGAAATTAATTTTGATTTGGAGCTAAATTCTTACAAGCGAAGGCTGAATTATTCTGAGAATCCTCCTTCGTCCGGTAACTAGATGAATTCTTAAAGAAAATTTGTGTAGTTTTGTTAGAAATTTTGTTAAAATTTCCATAGGTAGCAGCGTTTTGTAAGAAAGGAACTAAATAAAATTTCTATAATTACTATTTTTAACGATTTCATTATTGCTTTCTGTTGAAAATTTTCATATATATATATATATTCTTAAATAAATATACTTTCAAATATGTATACCCTCCTTGAACTGTGTAAAATATGATGATACAATTAAAGGAATAAATAAAGAAAATTTGATAACTTACACCATTTATTATGAAGTAATCAACGATATTTCACATATTTTAATTCTTAAATATTTCTAATTCTAGATGGCTGATGTCCAAGATAATTTATTTTTATAAACGATACAAATAAATTATTTGACTTTGAGAAACATTATTCATTGAAAAATCAATTTTCAATTAGATAATTGTTGATTGCATATATATTTAACTTTAGATATATTAATTTGCCAATTTCAAATGCTTATATTTCAATGTGTTTTGAATTTTTAATTCATGAATTTTTTGAAATGTTCCTTAAAGCAAATAATCAATTTCGTTAACAAAACTACAGTTCTTTTAGTCTTAATATTTACTTTTTTATTGTATTTTGTAAACAGATTTACAAAATACATAACTTTTCTAATAAATGAAAAATTATTTTAAATAATTAATAATTTAAACTATTGATGATTCCCTTAAACTCTTTTCTAGATATTACTCAACAAGTAATATATCCCGAGGGAAAAATTTTCTGTATCTAGTACTATATTACATTTCCCTTAAAGACAAATTTCACAATTTTCTAATATGAAAATGAAATATTTTTATGGGAAAAGAAAAAAAAATTGAATGATTTATATATATACAAGTTTATATGTATACAATATTTATATGTGCTCAAAATTTATATGTATACAAGAAAAAATACCAGTTTATAGGTCTATCTGAAAAATAATATTTTTTAGTTTTAATATGAAAAATTCATTGAATACGTTATAAATAATAATTATAATGCAATATACTCTTTAGGTAAGTTTATATTAGAAACCTGACAAAATAGAGATGCTTATAACATTTATTAGGTGATAGCACATTTCTTGCTTAATTTTCTGTCATAAAGATGAATCAGATAATTGTTTATACATTCCTTAGTTTTTTATGAATATTAGGTCAACTTAAATTTGTATAAACTATCTTTCTTAACAGTCTTGGTTAATAGAAGGTTATTAGAAATTATTTTTTAAATTTTTGATAGGAATTTATTTTGCCATACTTTATTTTGTTGATCTTTTTTCGAATAAGCCTTATTTCTATCTATATGTGTTTTTACAAAAATGCCTGGAAATACGTCATTCAAATGTCACCAAAAATTATCTTTATTAAATTTAACATATGGAGACACTCTTTACTCAACTGTAGAAAAACTTGTATTCGAAATAAGAAAATGTAGGAAATCACATAATGCACAGAAACTTATGGAGAATTTGTAAATTTTGATTACATAAGAATTATTTTACTAATATTTGTAAAATATAATTTATAACAGCTGCAGTTTTTTAGCATCAATAAGAAAATAAATCGTTATCTTCTTATTATTCCGATTGTACGCTTTCATTATATAGACACTATGGAATATATATATTTATTATTCTTCCATTTTTCTGAGATTCCTTACAAAGAATTTCCAAGAAATATTAATATTTATAGCAAATGCGAAGAACGATCTTCTGTATAAATAGATTCTATTATTGTTTAAATAGATTCCCCTATCGTGTTCCTTATTCATGAGTGTTATCCTTTCTTAGTGAGAAATTTATAGTACAGTTTCAATTTTAGTATATGCACTCAAAATACTAATACGAGCTTTTCAGTACTACAACCATAGCAATTTATTTTTTTATCTCGTGTTTCCATTTCTAAAACAGCATCTTTAAGATTGTTTGGAACTATTCTTCTTGGAATATAAATAAAAGACATTTATTCATGAAAAAAGGCTCTGTTTTCCTTTTTTGGATAATATGTTGAGTATTTCTGATAAAAGCTCAAAACGTATAGTCATTTTAAAGCATTATTCAATCGTAAAGAAATTATAATGGAATTATATTTTAAAATACTGTTTAGATTCCTTCTAAAATCGTATTTCAATTATATTCAAACGAATCTGTTTGGAATCTGTGAAGATAGAATTTGAAAAATTAAATCACACCTACAATATCGATCTTATCCAAGTTCAATAATAAATGATGCAGAAAAGCTTAGAAAATATGTGGTTGCTTGCTTAGTATTTTGGAAAAAAGTGTTCTTACTTGAGCACAACTGTGATCGAAAATGTTTAAAATACATTTATAGCAATTTATTAAATATATTTTAAAAAATATCTGTAACATTTGGTGGCAGTCAGGTGTCGATTTTATTTCATTTTGCTGTATCCATTAGAAGTTACTTCTAAAAAAATATTAACTAAGTAAAGAGTAGGCCTTAATAAAGGCCTTGTATAACATGCAACTTAAGACATGTGAATAAAAATATGAATGGAAAAATGAGCTTTATATTCTTTCATAAAATTTGACAAATCGGTATCACAGTTTTTTTATTTCATAATACTTGATTAAAGCGGAAACATTGTTAATTGTCACTTCTCTGTGGTTTTAGAAGATAAATAAAAGAATACGTAATTGCTTGAAGGAGAAAGGCTATATTTTACTCAGCATTGTGAGAGATTGCCAAAGCGTAAGAGGGGCTTTCAGTGGGTTTGATAATGTTTGCAGTGGAGAAATAGAGGTTTTAATGCTTTGGTTATTAAGATAATCAAATACATTCAATATTATTATTTTCTAGACAATAATTCCTCAAACTGAAACACATAGGGTCATTTTATATATACGAGGATGTCTAAAAAGTATCTAATTTTGAATTACAATGCTCATGGTAACAATGATGGAGTGTTACAACAATGCACAGTAGTTCAAGACAACTTAATTCTCATGCTTGAGTTCCTTCTCAGTATTCGAGTTTGTCACCTATTGAGTAAGGTGCTGTTATAAGTATTCTTCGAATTTTTGATTTTACTACTAAATTTCCGATCTCTCTACTCTCCGGATATGGCTCCTTGCGAATTCTTTTTTTTTTTCTTTCTTTTTTTTCAGAAATTGAAAATGTAGTCGAAAGAATTTTGAGGAAAGAAGAACAGCAGAACGCTGCTGCGGAGATAAAATTCATTCCAAAGGAAGCCTTCTAGGAATGCTTCCTAATGTGGCAGAATTGGTGGGTAATTGTATGAAGGTGCAAGAGGACTATTTTATATGAGATTAGAGTACCAATTTCGTCATTTAAATAATATATTTTCCCAGATCAATGGTTGGGCTCATTTTAGACAGCCCTTGTACGTCCGTATTCATAAAGTTGGCATCGCAATTATGAGCAAATTCCAGGCATAATAACAAGTATAAGTGTTATTTTGAATTTGATTGAATCAATAACTCCATTATAAAACACAAATTAATCTACTCGCATTAATGAAACATGTGTTGATAAATTGAATGAGTTTACTGTTTTTGGTTTATGCATGTAAACACAGTTTTATTAGATTGATGATAATGGCTTTGCATTATGTCATTCTCTATTCAATGTATAGAAATAAAACCTTTCAAAATGGTTTAATATATAATAAAAAATTTACAATTATAATTTGATTAAATGAATATTCATTTTTAATTTTCATTTCTAAATTATTATATTTAAAACAAAGAGTAACAATTAATTTAATTCTTCTGAGAAAATAAATTACTAAAACATAACATTGTGACTAGATTTATATTCTAATTTACAGAGCAATTTGTATTTTTCTCCTCTACATAAATATTTACTTTATCAAAGAATAAATTAAGTAGAAAAAAATAATTCATAAGTGAAATGCATAATTTTTTTTATCATAGTCTTCTTTTATATACTTAGAATATTCATAAATAATAGCCTTATAGAGCCTAAGAACCTTCAATGCCGAAGCAATTATCCTTGACTTTGTCTTTCTTTAAAAGAATAAACTACTGGCACTTGTTTATATTATCGAAAGAATATTCTTTTGTTTCCATCTGATGTAAAATGCAAGAAACGTTTATTTTATAGGCTTATTTATTCATGAATTAGAATCTATTTTCCTCGAGCATAATAGAATTCTTGTTTTAGTTGTATGCAAATCGAGAAATACTGGCAGACGATAAAGTTATTCACTCTAAACAAAGCGAGTGAAAAATCTTTGCATAACTAAGTAAGTTTTAAAATGCAGACAAAAACCAAGAAAAAACTATTACTTGCGTCTGCAATTTTAAAGCATCTCCTACAGTATCAGGAACAGAACAACTAAGTCTGCCAGAAAATGCATATTTGAATAGTTAAGTTTCTTCATATTCTTTCAGCTTTGTCCATAGGAGTAAGTCTACTTCTTCGAAGATTCTTCTTAATGGATGGAAAATATTTATTTGAAATCCGTTTAAATTTGCTATGATATGTTCAGTTTCAATTTATGAATGTTCTAACTTGTTTCATTTTTAGAATTTATTCCTTCGAATAGTTTATATGAAAAAAAAAGTAGTTTTGAAGCTCATTGTGACGGAATTGATTTCCTTTTCCTTATATTATTTTGATTTATATTTAATATATTAGGCATTTTTTGTTTAAATATGTTATATAATATACTTTGCTAGCAAGTTTTATACCAATGCGAGTATATTTGGAAAGTAATTTGTATAAAATGTCCTGAGATTACACAAAGTTTTAGGCCATTCAATTTTCAAGAATAAAAGAGCATTCTCAATAATGTAAGTTATAGTTACGTAATTTGATTTAGAGATCCAAATCAATCATGTAATTTTTCACATCATAATCCCAAACGATTAAAATATCCATTTTACCCTCTTATTTGATTTAAGCAAAATTAGTTTC
The DNA here is from genome assembly GCA_026543055.1 of Argiope trifasciata. Classification (NCBI taxonomy): domain Eukaryota; kingdom Metazoa; phylum Arthropoda; class Arachnida; order Araneae; family Araneidae; genus Argiope; species Argiope trifasciata. The sequence goes on along the minus strand of JAPMOQ010042275.1, from coordinate 427,499 downwards.
TATTATGCTTGATATTTGTTTCTAACATGCAATCTGTTATCTTGATTGATGGTATTATAAGCATGTTTATTTCTTACTCAGATTTTATTCAAACATTCATGGAAGTAGAAGAAGAACTGATTTTTAAATCTTTTATTTCTTTACAGTATAACTTCAATTGAGAAATAATCTTGATTATGCTACGAAAGCTTTCGTAATAATAAACTTAGATTTTTATTTAACACGATATTTTTTGCATGTTTCTGCAGATAAAATTTTAATCGATATTTTACAGGTTTCTTGATTTATTAAAGTTGTTTAGAAATTATCTTTATGTATGCATTCTGGAAGCCAGTTTTTGAAACATTTTATATGATGTTTTTAGACGTTATGCGTTATACGTTAACATCTTAACATGCGTTAACAACGTTATGATGCGTTAGACATCGAAATTATTCACAACAAATTTCTGATTAATAATAACATGAATTAAAACAGGATTTAGATGTTACATAATTATAATGCGTTTTATAATAAAGCAGCATTTGGATTTTAAATAAATGTTGGAGCTATTTTCATATCACTGATAATATTTTATATAAAATACTTAATCGATCATTATTCATATATATTATACACGCAAAAAAGTTAGCATATCTATTGGCTAAATTAATATTTAGTCGCATATAATAATTAATAAAACTAATTCCTTCTGGTATCATCTACATTTCTTTAATTACATTAGTACTATGATTGATAATAACCATCTTTCCAAAACAAGTTTGTTTAGTGCTTGTGGCAAAGATAGTTGATATAGTTATATAGTGCAAAACAATCTGTATAAAATACGACACAATGTTCCATTTTAAAAATTGTGCAATGTGCTTAAATTATCAGAAATAAAACTTTATTATTATAGATCCAAAATGCATATGAATACCATCGGATTTTTGCTTTTACTATCCGATATTTCTTAAGAAGTTATAAGGATTTATATAGAAAGAGTTTCTAAAGAACAATTAATGCAATATTATTTTACTTTATTTCAAAGGTGCATATTTAACACTTTCTTTACGCAAATAAAAAAAAATAATATTTTTTAAAGGGATTTGCAGAATTAACATATTTATCAGCTTATAAACATAATTTAGAAATTCCAAATACTAAGCAGCATAAATTCGAATGCAGGATAAAGACAATAAAAATATCAATTATATAGCAATCGTTAAGTAGTTCTCTTTATCAGTAATCACTACATCTTTCCAGACCACCAGGAGCACTTAGAAACGTATTTCGTAAAGGTTGAGGATGTAGATACAGCATACAATAACCGCTTCTTAATGAAATGAAGGAGGCTTCCAATGGGAATAATTTACTATACAATTTATGCAATTTACTGCATTAGGATATATATAGAAAGAGTTTCTAAAGAACCATTAATGAAATATTACTTTATTTCAATGGTGCATATTTAACAGGTTCAATATGCAAATAAAAAAATATTAATTGAAAATGATTTGCAGAATTTATATATTTGCCAGTTTATAAATATAATTTATAAACTCCAAATTCTTTTATGTCATGTGAGTCTGAGCAGGATAAAGGCAAAAAATGTCAATTAGATAGCAATCATCAAGTAGTTCTCTTTAACAGTAATCACTGCATTCTTCCAGACCACCAGGAGCAATTAGATACGTATTTGTAAAGGTTGAGGATATAATAACACCACAGAACAGAGGACATTTTGCAATAACCAATTATTCATGAAATGAAGGAGGCTTTCTATGAGAATAATATATCGTACGATATATGCAACTTATTGACATTGTGAGGAGCATTTTTCATTTTTCTATATGTTGTGTTCGGGCATTGTTTAAAAATAATTTCTTCTTGAGAGAGTAGAGATTAGAATATTTTCAAGTTTAATCTATCGTTTTAAAAGAAAGACAATTAATATTCCTTTTTCTAAGATCGGCTGTTTTTCATTTATACATTTAAAAATGTATAATAACTGGATATTTAAAACAAAAAATATGTTTTGTGATGAGTGAATTTCAATTCAAGGTTTGAAAGTCTAACAGAAATTGGAAAGTCATATTTTTTATTTTTATTACTATAAGGGATAATTGTTTCCCTGCGAATTATTTGAATAAAAGGAATCTAAGAAATTCCTTTTATTTCCAAACAGCATTCAAATAATTCGCATGTATTAACATCATTCTATAAATTATCAATATATTAAATGAAAGTTCAGTTGGTAATTTGACAACACTTAAAACATACGTTAATTTCTTTAATATTATCTCTATATCAAATGCATGGTAAAAATAACTCTCAAAATTTAAATATATTCCAAATGCATCAAGGATTCAATGGTAAAAAAACAACTATTAAGACTCTATACGCAGAAATATATCTTCTGAGTCTAATAATAGCAATGCTAAACATAATCAGAAATAACAGGGCCAAGCAAAGAATAAAGAAAACATAATAGATTTAAAGAGATGAGATGCTTTTGAAACAGCAGGCTATTTTCATTCAATTAGAAAACTTTTAAAATTAGCTCCATATTTCAGTTGAATGATTTAATGCCTTTAATGAAACTACGTTTAGTAAATTCTAATTTAGCTTATATGAATGGTTTAATTTAATTCGCTGAAGGCTAGATCAGATTATTCCTTTTATATTCCATCTCTCTCCGCGTAAATTAAGCCCTTCAAATAAGCTAAATTTGAATTTTAGAGAGAAATTCTGATATAATGGCTTCTTCATCGTACTTCAAATTGTTCAGTAATTCATTGTACTTCAGTAAACTGTACCACAGAAACTAATTACCAATAAACACCGAATGGGTTAAATTAATAAGTAAATGAAGAAAACTTGTAATTTTTAAAAAATGCGTTTGAGTTAAGGTTTCTTTTTCAAAAATTAAAATCTCTAACAAACAAAATATTCCACATTCAATAGATTGAAAAGCAAACATACTTCTACTAAATTCATTGAGCCGTTTATACTATACGAATTTCTCTATTCTATTACCAATAAAGCACCTTTCCAATCATTGCATTAATTATCTTAAATATGAGTTATTTCCAAAGTATTAAATTTAGTCTTATTTTTACTTTTGAAAAAAATTTTCGTGTTGAAAAACACTTAAACAGCATTAATGAAAGGCAAAATCTCATGACAAATTTTGTTGCTCGGTTTCTCCCTGCTTTTAAAAAAAATAAGAAATTCTTTCTGATAGTAGTACCCCTTTTATCATGTTAATACAAATGTATTTTTTCTAGAATAACTATATGCTTTTGTTTGTGCTTTAAAGAACATTTAATTTCATACGTAAAAAAGCGGTGTTGATATTTCACCAGCTATCTCATAGAATCGGTAATAGGCATCGAAAAGAAGAATAATTTAAGAGAAAGTTGATAATGCAAAATAACTTTTAAACTTTGAAAATGCCCTAATAATCACTTAGGCTTGAAAATCATACAAAAGTAGAACATACTTTTTAAGTCAAAATCACAAAATAATCCCGTCGACTCAAAAAGCATACAAAAGTAGCATATACTTTTAAACAGTCAAAATCAACAAGAATAACAGAAATAAAACAAAATTAAGATCTGAATGTAGTAATTAAATTTACACCATCACCAATTTTTACAAAAAAGGAAAAAGATTTAAAAAAAGGAAAAAGATTAAACAAAAGGAAAAAGATTAGTGGGTATCAGCTTTTATACACGAACAGAGTATTCTAGAAACAACTAATTTACATAGAAAAGGAAGGTCTAGAATATTAGAGAAGATAAAGAAACAATAACTAACTAAACAAACTAAAAATCCATACTTTGGATACAACAGACATGGCGAGCAGAGAACGCGCAAATTCTAGGTTTGGATGGCGTGCTTTCACCGTTCGATCACAGGGATAATGTTAAACAGTCTTTATGCGGCAAAATTTTATTTTCATGAATAATAACTGTGCATGAAAAATGATATGCAGAAAACTCAGTTTTCAATTTAGAAAATGCCACTATCATGCTATCAAGTTTTGAGTACATTGGAATCCTTTAAAGAATTTAAATTTTATTAAAAAATTTTAAATGAAAAAAAAAACAGAAACACCAGTAATTAATTATTTCATAATTCAATGTTTCCATTTTTTTTATTTGTTATACATCATAATTTAAATTTATACGTTTAGAATGACTCATAAAATTGAGAAAATTTAATACTACTCAACAAATTTTTAAAACTACTGTTTATATATTGTACAAAATATACCTACTCAACCCTTAAATATACAGATAAATAATTTTTGTCTAAATGCTATACGAAAAAACCAGTCTGAATTTAGAATTTTAATTGAAATGTTCGATATTCATTGGATACATTACTTCAATTCCTTTTGCACTCTTAGATTTGAATTTCCTTAAAAAGAATCCATTTCAAGATAAATTCTTTGAGGCTGTCAGGACTGAGTGATTTAAAATGATTCTCATTTGGATGTTCATTAACACTAGCTTCTTTCGCCTGCTGTGTCAATTTATTAGAGGTTTAATAACCACTGTCTGTCATCATTCTACCATTGTATAAAGAAGTTGTAGCTGGAGGATATACTCTTTTGACTGCCAGGTCTTTGTGAAATCAGCAGCCTGTGTAATTTTTAGAATGGATGTATGTATTGATAATAAACAGTTCGATTTATGGTTTGTTTAAATAAATATGTACTTTTCTTTCCACATTCAGCATAAAATGCTTTACAATTTTCTTTAAAAGATAGTGCAAAAAATTCCATAGACTTGTGCACAAATAAGCCAATCAGAGATTTAATTCAAATTCAACTCATCTGGTTTATTTCAAAATTAAGTCAATGATACTTCCGTATTGAATATTATTTTAAAATGAGAAAAATATTTTGGCAACATTACTATCACCATGACGAATATACATAGATGTTAATATTATATAGCTGCAGTTATATATATTCCTAAAAGAGTATTATTGTGATCTTGTTTGAATTTATTTTATTTTAGGATCTAACACGTGATGACGAACAGACTTATGCAATATTTTGCATATATTTCTAATAAATTAAAGAAAAATAATTGTACTATAATTAGTAATTAGTCAGAAAAGAACTAAGAATAGAATAAATGAAGGGATTTTTATGAAATATCAGTCACTTCTTGTTTTATTATACTATAATAAAAACTAATAGCATATTATATTTAAGATTCAGTCGTTTTTATTCTTAAAAGCATCTTAATTAGAATTTATCATCGAAGAGTGATAAAATTACTGTTATTACTTTCTAGCAATGATTGTATTATCGCTGAAAAGAAAGTTTACAGATATTTGCGATGAGACATGGATTAAAGATCAATAAATACTTGAATTTGTCTATTTTGGAGGGAGAAAATTCCTGGAAAATACAAAAATTATGGCGATATTTCTATTAGAAATGGATATCTGGACATTTTTCCAGACGGTCTCCCATCCTATTTAGTGGTAATAGAAACGAATGCCTCACACAAGAAGTCTTTTTTTTTGCCGAATGTTGATAGCTGAGTGAAAACTTTATTTGCACTTTGAATGTTATTGTGCTATTGCTGCTCCCAAATAATCATTTGTTATTTTCTACATTCTAAAATATGCTATCTCTGTGTAAACTTCGGATCACACCATGTACCTATATTTTCGTATTTTCTTGTGAAATAATTGATAGTTGCTTTATTGCATTATAGTAAAAATTAATAGTATATAATATTTATGATTTAGTGGTGTTTATTAAAAGTAACTTGTTTAATTTGTTTTATCTCATAGCCATTGGAAGAATTCCCTCCTCATTAATTCATGAAAACGAAATTGTGCAATTTACTTGGAGAATAAAATAAAATATTATAACAAAAATCATAAGAAATACTTATTGCTAATTTCAGATTTACTTAATGCTTTTTGTTAGTATTCTTACGAATTATGTAATGACACGAACGAAATTGAGAAGTTTACTTGTTGCAATATTTCTGTTCAACCCAAAAAAATATAATAGAAATCCGTAGAAAATTTTATTTTGAAATATTTCTTTACCACTATTATTTAGAAATCACACTTTTGTCAATTTTTGCCATATTTTCTCTAGCTTTTTAATAAATCCAAATCAAATTCCAAGGTTTGAAAGTCTATCGACATATTTACGCCACATTGCATTTCTTAAAAGACAGAAAAATCTCAGAAATTTCTCATTTAGACAGGAAAATCTCATTTCACAACTAACTCCAACAATCTGACAAGTTCACTTAGATAATTCGACATTCCAGCATAATATCTTTCGTTACGGAAAATTATACATATACTCCTTCCAGTAAACCCATAACCTGTGACAGCCAAGGGCATGAGTAGCAAAGTACATTATATTTGCCTCTAACTAAAACGGAAGATATATATATTTCCATTTAGAATACCTATAATACCGAACGGAATAAAAAGTAACGGAAAACTAATTTTCACATCAAAAGACTTCGATGCCTTTTTTCAAGAGGAGGAAACGAAATCTAAAACTTTAGTAATCGTATTTTTGGCTTGAAGAAAGCAGTAGATTTGGGATAAGATGCTTGAGTGGCAGACAACTGGTTAAATTTAGAAAAAGCTATTTGACAGAAACCTAAAACTGTTTACCTTCTGGTCATGATATATTTCTATTCAATCCTTTTTTATTTATCAGCTTTTTTTTTCTGCATCCCTTTTTTTTTCTCACGAAAGTGTAGCACTTCAATTTAGTGTTATAAACATCTCAAGTAAGACATGAGAAATGAGATATTCAGCACCAAGTTTTTTTATACCTTCGAAAGAAATGAGAAAACATCTAATTGAAGAGTTTCGAAAACAAATGCTAAATGAACCGTTCTTTGTGAACGGATCTTTATGTAGAATTTAGAAGGCATTAGGAATTTAGCACTAATGCGTCACTTAAGAATGAAATATTTATTGAAATAAACGTTTGGAAATGCAATATTAATATGAAAGTGTGCAGAAATGTATGAAAAAATGTTTCTTTATTTTAAAAAACAATCTATTCTGGTAAAATCTAACATGAGAAACCAGCAGTAGCTTAGAGGGTAAATCAATTTTCAACATTAATGTTTCATTAGTTTTGTATTCCTGTTAGTAATTTTAATACGAATGCTGATCTCCATTCTTTTTAGCAGTATATTTATTGCATATTGGAAAATATCAAAATACTCCATTTTAACTTTTTTATACATTTTTTAAAATTCCAACTTGGCGGTCAATGGTACTATAGAGCTGTACCTTTGAATGAAAGGTATTCTATTTTTGACCAGGGCTTTCTATGAAAATGACAAAAAGAAGTACTTGGAAATAACTTTTAATGGAACAAGAAGAACATAATGTTATTTTCGATTAAAGTTTAAATTTTTGTAAATAAAATAAGTTTTTTACTAGAATATACATATTTTAAAAAGTTCTCCACTTAGAGCATCTTCGATGAGCTAATATTTAGTTAGTTAAGAAATTCATTTTTGTACTTCATAATTTGAAAAAAAATATTGTGACCTTACATTAGCAATGTTTGTTAAAGTATCACATATTATCTTATGGATCATTTTTTTATTTTTTGGGTTATTATTTGAAGAATGAATGTAGGTTAATTTTTTACAAATTTTATATGATAATCTTTGATATTTCTTTACTTGTTATTATTCTTCTGTAAGCCTTGGGAAGTGCCTTATATTTTTTATATATATCCATATATAATAATTTTCCATGTAACGCATTTTTGTAAGCAAGAAATATTTTTTTAAATTTCATTTAGAATAATTCATATGTTAAAATATATACTCTCAGGTGAGATGAATAAAAGTAAATGAAAAAATAAGTCTTCCTTCAAAGAATGATTGCTACATGGAAAAGAAGGAAAGTTATTCAAAACTTTTCTAAACTCGTGTTTTTGGCTAAAAAAAGAAATAACGCCTGCTGTTTGAATGACAGACAATTGCGTTGGCTTTGGAACGAATTATTTCGATATTGATTTTAGCTTTTATTCATTTTGCCTATCTGCTATTGCTTTTTTCACTTGCTGTTTTTTTATATAGCTACTTTAAAACTGAACTGTTATTCCAGTTCCAGCGATCTTGGAAAAAAATGCTAAAAAAATCTGCTGAACACATTTGGTTATAACAAAAGTTGCACAAAAGGAAAAAAAAATTAATATGCAAAGAAATGGATGTTCATGGCTTAGAGTTTATTCATTTTGAAGGGAAAAGTATTTAATTATCTTTTGTGGAGTTTAAACACAGACACATATGTGCATTGGTAATTAAAAGGCGGCAGCTGTACATAACTTCCAACAAAATTGAATAATGCAAACTTTCATCTGTATTTAAAAATTTGATGATAACTTTCTTATTATATTACATAAAATATCCATTGAATAATACATAATATAATATTTCACAGTTAATCTATATGTTAAGATATATATTTATATTTGGGACGAATTGATAATACATTTGGGAATCATTAAAATCATTTCTACTGAAATTCAAATGTATTCCGAAAATTGACGATTAGAAATATCCATGTGTTAAATAAAGTTTATGGAAATAATGGTGCAATATAATAAAAATGAACTTTTATGACGTGCTTATGACTTTGTTTGCTATGAACGATAAGTGCTTATGGTTTTCAACATAAACATTAAAAAAACCTAAATTTATAGTTATTAGGATCTTTTTAAATACATAATATATATACATTTGAATGATATAAATATATTATATTTATGAATTTAGATGATATAAATATATGATATTTGTGTATTTGTTATTGTTCCTAATGACACTTACTACTGACGACCCCGCTGACTAAGTCTTTGAGTCTTTTTGTTTTTCAGTAGCCCATCTAGGGTAAGGCTACGAGTTAGTTACTCACACTTCACGACATTTTTTACGGGACGGACTTCATTTATACATTTCATTCACATACTCACATATAGCAATTTAGACTTGAACCAGAGCACGATCAATTTTGACCTAGTACTCCCTAGTGTTATTACTCTCTACATGGAGAACTTTGTGGCCATGAAAGATTTATTTGTGCTCCAGCTACCAACACACGAAGGTCTTCGGTCAGCGGGGTTTGAACTCACAACCCAAAGGATGCGAATTCAACGCTCTACCTAGCAGGTTACTCCAGTCTATTTAGACATAAATATATTTATGCATTTAGATTGTTAAAAAGTAAATGCAAATAACAATAAAATAAAAGCAGAAATTTTCTAACAGCATAAAATGCAAAAAGGGGTTAAATTAATTTTACTTGCGTTTATTTGAATCTAAAAATTTGGGCTTACATCTACAAAAGATCTTTTATTACAATGGCTACTTTAAAAATGAGCAAATAAAACAAATATTTGTTCATATCCTAAAATTTTATTATTATAAATTTTACTGATAATTAAATTTACTTTACAATAATTTTGTCAAATTTCTTAAATATAATTTCAATGTTCAGGATGAATAATTAAGGTTACTAATTATAAATTTAATTTTCAATATTCCCAGGATTATAAAACTATTTATATAAAGCTTTATTATCAGTTTTATTCAAAATACTATTTGTTGAATTAAAATGTTACTACTATAACCTTCAGGTTCTGCAAGTATCACATTCTCTGGTTATTTTAATTAAATGTACTTATTTCTTACAACTTACAAATCACTTTACTCAAGAAAAGAACTGGACAGAGATACACCAACACATAAAAATAACACTAATGGCATGCAGTAGCTTTCTTAATATAGTATCAAATTTCTGTCATCATATAGTGATGTAAGGAAAGACCAATCAGAGATCATTGCAACGTTCCAATTTCATTTAAATAAGGGCTGTGATTTCACAATTGCGTTAAAGTACAAAATTGTGGATAAATAATGATTCAACGGCGTCACAACGTTATATGTTTAATACAATAATTTATTTAATACAAAGATCATTTAAAAGAATTTGTAAAAGCATTTGATTGAAAGTATTATTTTGATTGCTAGGCTGCTAATTATTTATGTATTAACTGCCTTTAATATATTAGAATTGCTAAATATTCTAAATAAACCATTATTTCTGCTCTCGCTTAAAAAAAAATTGTCATTTGTAATTATATTTTAATACAATTTTTAATACTGAATTTTATTTGAATCTTATTTAAATTACAATTATCTCATTTTTATTTTAGACAGACGTCAGAGAATAAGGGGCAGAATAAAATTAATTATACAGTTTAGATGATTTTAGAATACAAATAACCATACTCATTCAAGAAACTGCTATTCCAAAATTTTCCAGGATTTCCATATGAGGAACAAAGAAATTTATTATTATTTTACAATTTATATTATCATAAATATATTTACATAAATATTTATTAACAGTTTTTTTTATCAAATTAAAATTTACTATTTAATTATTACAAGCTCTTACTTAATAAAATGATCATTTTAAACTTTTCTAAAGCATCAACCAGAGTTTTTACTATTTTAGAAGTGTGAGTTACTTATTATTTATGCATTAATTATATTCGATATATTAAAACTGATAAATTTTGAAAATAAATCGTTAATTTTTTTATCTCTATAAAGAATGTAGTTTGAAATTATTGTAATAAGTTTTATGCGAATTAACGGTTGAATCTCGCTTAAATTACAATTCTCTCACTCAGATTATAAGAGATATAATAGAATTAATTATGCAATTGAGTGTATCTTAGTATGCAAATAGTCTTATTCAAAAAAAAAAAAAATCTCTGTTCTAAAATTCTCGAGAAATAACCATATAAGGACCCAAAGATATCACAACTACTTTTTACAAGAGTTTTATTATCTTTGGCCCGAAGTAAATAAAATAAACAGTTCCATTTCCTCGGTTACTATGCTGTACGGAACAACTCCTGTCTTCCTCATCCCCAGTGGCATCGCCCAAAAGTCTCTGTTCCATAATATCCGGAAGTGCCAATGGCAGCATTCCTTCCTTGTCTTTATAGATACGTCATATAAAGTAAACTAGACACACATCTCCGAAAGAATTGTGTAAGTACCTCCCTCTGCGAAATGATCGCAAAGAAGGAAAGTCACATGGGAAGAACACGGAGGAATACACCGCTGCTGAAAACTTAATAACCTCCCACCACCCCGTTGTCAGGCTATAATGAAAATGTATGACTGGATACTTCTTTTGTTCTTGTGTTCCGGAATCTTTTCTTATACTACGGTTTCTTCTGTTCTTTTGTCGGGTGGCGAAGTAGGCACATTCAAGTGCCAATTCATTGTACTCAATAATTTGGATCTTTTCATATTCAATTTTATTTAATTTTTTTCTTATTTGTATGCACGCGATTTTCTAACCTAATTTTCAGAAAGATGTAATAGAATATTCAAATTTTGTACCCTTTGTGCGTTTTTGAGGAGTAATGCCTTGTTTTGATAGTTTTAGAGTACAATTATTTGATAACCTATTAATTATATATTGGTTCCATGAACATAGCGCCATCTAATGTTGAACATAGGAGTGAATGATGCTTGAACTCTATAACATCTATAATAAAGAATTATAAAATGCAATAAAGAATAAGAAATTGAGAAAACTAAAAAAATATCGCTTTAAGATTAATAATGTTGTATTTACAAAAACTGTTATTATTTTCACCTTTGTTGTGTTTCTTGTAAGTCAAGAATAATTTTCTTTTCATTTAATTTTAGAAACAATTTTTATTCCGAATTTTCTGAAAATAATAACAAAGTTGTTTTAAATCATTTCTTTTAATGTTTGTTTGTTTTAACCTATTGCTTTATTGATTTAACCCAGTGAGGATAAAACATAAAAAATATTAGCAGCAAAATTGTAGAGAACCATTAAGTATTTCAAAACATTCTAAATATTTACACATCATGCATTACAAAAAACTAAAATTTAATTCAAACATTTTAGGAAGAGATAATTTTGCTTTGGAAAGAAACATAAGCATGAATATGCCTTTTATTTCGAAGAAATGGGGATTAGAAGATTAATATTAATTAAATCTACTCAAATTAGCCTTTCTTCACAAATTCCTTAACATTATAAAAACTTACTCATTTAAAATTTAATTGAAAATTAAATATTATGTGCTGGTTATCGATTATTAACTTAAACTTCATCAAGCGGAAAATATTAATTTCTTCTTTTTGCATTTCATTTTTATAAAAATTACCTTATTTGAGTCCAATGTAATTACCAAAATTTAAAAATTTGTTTGAAGTTAAGTTATAGAAATTTTTTCAGACCAAATGCAATGTTAATTCAAAATTCCATAAAAATTACTTTATTTGGAATCTTTTTAAACAAACAACAAGATTGTAAAAAGAAAAGAGAAAAATTTCTAAAATATTGTACCTCTAGTGCAATTTTCTTTTTAAAATGTTATTTGTTCAATATATCACTTTTTACAAAACATTCTTTTATGAATTATTACATGGCATTTTTTGTTTCCTTTGCTAGTAAACAAATTTGTTAATGTTCTCTTAATTTAAAGTAAACATTACGTTTAAATGAAAAATAGAATATATGATAAAAATAGAAGAAGAGATGATATGATAAAAATAGAAATGAAAAATAGAAGTTCAAATGATAGAATATAATTATTTATAAATAAATGTTACATGAAATTTCCGTAAAACAATATGTTTAAGAGTAAAAATGTTATTTAGAGGTTTCGATAAATTCATAAAGCTTTTATTAGAAATTTTAAATTATTTCTTCTCTTTTTGAGATTAAAGAAGAAAAGAGGGTTTTTAGCAGGGGTTTTTAATGTTTAAGAAACATTATGGTTTGCATTTAGAATCGCTTAGAGTAAAAATTTCTAATTCATTTGAATTAGTTTGCTTCAGTAAATATAATTTCTCACAGTTTTCAGCCATAAATGTGATCTCTTAGAAAGCAATTGATGAAAATCAAGCTTCTAATTCTGTTAGCATACTAAAAACGTTGTCATCTGAACTTTCAAACAAACTTTTGCAGTTTTAGGAATTCTAAATTCTTTTTAGTGATTTGTAATATCACTAAAATAACTAAATTTGTTATTATTAGTGTATTGTTAACTATTAATTTGTAATATTATGCAAACTAAATCAAATATAAAGTAATAATCTTGTAGAGGAAGATGATTTTGATTAAGTAGTAATGGCTGTTGATTGGATGCTTAGCCAAGTCTTAAGCAATGACTATAAAACTGACAGTTTTAGGGATGGAAATGAAAGGGCCAGAATATTCGAGAATCATGTTGATATCTTTATTAAGAATGACGTTTTATGTTTTTTGTAGAAATTTCTTTGCCATGTCATGGAAATGATAAAATGCCCAGAGATAGAACAGAAGAATGTTTTGTCGTCGTGTTGGAAATAGGGAGTAGTTGTAATAAATCACCTTTTAAAGTATTGATTTCCAGTGAATTCTGTTAGAGGGTTTTCTGCTGATACGCTTGTTTATCACCGATTTATTGCTTAAGTGCTTCTGCTTATTACAAATGGTATTGCGTTTACAATTTCTGTGACTTGTTATTTGTGTATCGTGTCCTTATGTAGAATAACGCATCTTTACTTGATACGACTATAAAACTTTTTCAGTATACAACATACAGATGGATTCTATTGTTGTTGTTTTTCGCAACAATATGTGTTTCAATATCTTCATTTCTTAACCGAATGAAGCACCAGCTAATTAAATATAGATAAAAATTTAATCAAAAAATAAAGAGTACGAAATTGATTAGTTCCATATCACTTGGAGCTCGCTATTATAAAGTTCTGAATTAGTGCCTTAAAAGGAAAAAGTTTGAACTTTGTTAAAATCGGTTATGCAAATCTGTATTTAAGATTTATTAATGCATAGAGTAGAATATATTCAGAAAAGAAAGGAATTGATTGCAAGCAAAAATGTCGTACTAGGTGTAGATTAGATTTGTGATCTAAGGAGGAAGAGTTTTTGATTTCAGAGGATACTGAGTTAACCTGATGAAAGATGCTCAGATCCTGAGTATGTTTTGATGAAAGAAAAGATTTGGGAGAGTGGTAGCGGTTTGAAATCAAATTTTAGCTTTGAGATATTGTAGTTTTTACCCCTTTCTTGTATCATCTAGGCTAGAAAGGGGATGAAAGAAACATATTTTTTCAGAGTAAGAGAAAAAGATTGTTAACTATTTGGAAAATGGTTTATTTAGCAATTTGGCAAGAATGTCTGGTTAGAAAAGAATTAACATGACTTTCAAAGAAGTAATATTTAGTTATTGAACAAACTGTAAAATTTTGATATCAATGGAAAAGTAAATAATTTGCAAAAAAATTATTTCTTATGGAAAAAGAGGATTTTTAAGAATAGTTGACAATTTAGAAACAAAGACACACATTAAGAAAGCGTTCTGTTCATACTATCTACTCTTTACATAACCTATTGAACTCTTTTTCCTTCACTTTAAATGTTATTGCAGAAAATATTTACCATTTTCAATACTTAGCTTAGAATGTTAGCGAGATTTAGCTGGTGGTGGCAAAGCTGTAGATTGTTTGTTATTAAGAAGATATTGGGCATTTTGAAAAATTTAGTTTTATGTTGAAAATTGCTTTTTGCAAAACCATTTCAAAACTTTACAAACTATAATTTTTAAAAATTTGAATATAGAAAGACTATAGAAGTTGCCTATTTTCCTAGTCCGAGGTATTAGAAAGCTTATGCATTGAAATATGATAAAAATTATTTAATTTGTTTGGCTATTTATATTTTTCACCTTGGACTAATCTCAGCAAGATAAAAAAAGGCTATAACTGTAGTATTTAAGATAAAAGCACATTAAAGTAATACCTTAACTAAAACATAAAAGATCAGGAAGGTGGAATATTAAAATATATTCATCAATTCAGATTGTAAAATATTAAATTGTGAGCGAAGAACCATTTTTCTGATTAATATTTTAGAAAAAGGATTTTTTGCATGGGGCTGTTGACAGTAGTGTAAGAAATTTTTTTTCCAGGAGAAAGTTTTTACAAGAAAACTATTGAAGAAAACAACTCCCATACAAACGATGAAAAAAATAAAGACAATCAGTCTATTGAGGAATCAATAAAAACTTCCATTACCTTCTCAAAAAATGGCTATAAAAATGCTTAAACAAATTAAACTTTTACATGACCATATTTTCTGAGAAAAATGCTTCTTTTGTTCAGTTTTTTGTGTAATTTTATTTTAAGAAAACATTTTATATAAGAAATCCTTTTCCCTCCATTAATTTTTAAATAATAATCCTTCTACAATATTTTTAATATCACAAAGCTTTTTTTACATTAATTTATTTTTCAATTAATCACACATATTTTACTTGTCTGCATGATTCATTATTTATGAAGCTGAGCATTATTTATTCGTAGATTATCTGTCTGATTTATTTCGTGTGTTTTGTCTGCTTGTGGGTTTGTGACTAATTTTTGTAAAAAATTGAACTTTTGGTTACCCATTTTAAAATATTATCATTAATTTTGACTTTTTAAATATTGTTCTTTATTTTCAGATATATTTAAAACTATTTTATATTTACTTCAATATCTTTATCCTTATTGCATTGTTGTGAACAGTTGTATGTGTTATGAGTTTTCAAAACTTATTAATATTAATTTTCAAAAGTGTTCAGTTACAGTTTTAGAAATTAATGAAACCAAACTGATTTAAATGGTATTTTTTCCAGAAATAGCATAGTTCCAACTGACATTACCAAAAAATAATTGGCATCCCTTTGTCATAGTTTTCAACAATGTGTTAAAAAATAAATATTTAATATTTCTAAATATAAATTAAAATTTAATAATTTAACTTAGATATGGTGGCAAAATAAATATAAGTTTAAGAACTAAAATTATTGTTCAGTATCATATTTTAAAATTAATTAAAAAATCAATGAACAAGAGAAAAATTCTCATGAACATAATTAATAATTTTTATCCTTCAAACAAGATGTTTAATCGTAGATACCTACCTATTGTGAGTAATCCCATTTAATATTGAGTAACTTATACAATGTTCTAAACGACTGTCTGCTTCTGATACTTCTTAATTATGGTGATTGATTTAGAGCAAGTTGCTACCAAAATATACCGGCAAAAAGCAGTTTAACTGTAGATATTATGCATATAAATAAGGTTATCTACACTAATTAGTAAATTTTTAACTAAAAATTTGTTTCAAGTGAATAATAAAAAATTGCTTCGGACTGTTGACTTAAATTAAATTAATAAATAAAGGTGAGATACCTTTCAAATCAGTTGAATTAAAAAGACACATATAAAAATTATTCAGTTTTCTTAATTTTTGAAATTGTTCTTTCTTTTTAAAATTTTTTAACCATTTTGTTGGGATTAATAGTTAGAAATGTTATCTTCTATTTATTGAGAAGCATTAGAAATAATCGGACATTAATTTACATAATTGGGACATAAACGTGAAATTTCATTTATGCTGCAAGATAATTTAATGCATACACATTTTTATTTATTAAAATAGATTCTTCGAAGGGTGAATGGATATTTTTCATAATTTATTAACTGAGTAAAGGACGTATTTCATTGTAACCTTTCCCTTTAGATTTATAGTAAAATATTTGAAAAAAGAATTATTTGTTTACTTATTATTTTTATTTCCACAGATGTCTGTAGACATCTAACGTATTTCTAATATTTTTCTGATTACAAACTGAGACTTTTGACATTAAAAGCGTTGAATCAAGCAACGCTTGAACGTCAACAGAAATGAAATACTGATCCAAAATCTACTTTGTTATGAGTTACTTTTAATAAATCTCTTGGGAAAAAATTAAGTGTAGTAGACGTTAAAATTACATGGTAAAAAGTCTTTAATCATTAACTGTTGAACTCAAAACTTTCAAAAGGAATTCTCTTTAAAGACACTAAGACAAATGAATTCTTATTTCCCTGAACAGGATATATACATTTCAAGAGTTGATAATCTAAATTTATTAAAAGGCATTATTATAATACCCATCTCATGAATAATTTCAGTTTCATTTAACCAAAAATCTGTAATGATTAAAAAAATATGGCTAATATGCTTGAGTCAAACAATATAGTTAAGTACAATATTCTATCTTCAGTTTAATAGAGAATTTTTAGTATTACCATCATGAAGGTAGGTTAGGAGCGAAACCTACGATTAAAGTCAAGAAACTGAGGGATCATAAAGAATATCTCTTACTAGTGTCCATCCTTATCCAAAATCAATACCTCATCTCAAAGATCATTTATAGTATTCCATAGAACACTTTCAGTATTATCATCTTGAAATTAAGTTAGGAAGGAAACCCACGAATCAAATCAACGAACTATAAGAATATCTCTTATTTGTGTCCATCCTCATCCACAATCAATATCTCTCCTCATGGATCCTTTGATCTGTTGCTCTTAAAGGATGGAGGAGGCAATAATGCTCCAGAACAGGGTGAAACACAAAATAAACATTTTTTTATGGATGGAGGCCACGATTTAGTACATAATGCACCTGATTTACCGCAGTATCCAGGCATTAAATTGTTTTCTTTTCTTTTTTTTTCATGATTGATGTAGTTTCTTCAAAACTAAAATATGTACATTCTTCATTTATATTTTTTTGTTAAAACCTTGGTTAATTTTTTTTAAATCGCATTTTTATAGATAGTTTCAATTTTTTGATGCAATGAAAGGTAGATTTACACAACTCTTTATTAACAATTATTTTGTATAAAATACAAAGGATTTTTAATTTGGTCCTACTACCCTGTGATGTTTCCACGAAAACTTAATAAGATTAATTGATTTTCTGATAAAATAAAATATTAAATTTTTAATAAAATTTTGGATATATATATATATATATATATTATTTCACCTTTTTTCTTTGGTGAATCAAAAGTCTTCTGCAATTAAGTTAAAAAATGAACTAACGTCTTAAGAAAGCGTCCGTAATTGGAAATCAACTTGTAAAATTATAAATCTGAGAAAACAAAATAATATTAATTTGTTACTTTCAAGAGAAGCAGCTTCGTTTCTACACGTTGATTGAGAGACTCACCTATAGAATCCCTTTCACTATTTAATTGTGCTAAATTATTAAATTATTGAAATGGCATCTTCTCTACAATGATTCAGTGACAATAAATAAAGTTTCACCTAATTAGATAGAGGATTAACGTACCAGGTATGAGTCCTGACAGTGAAATTGTTAACTACATAATATCGAAAATTATCCTGGAACCGGGGAATAAAATCTTAATCTTCTACTTACAGGAAATATAGCATCATCAACGCGTTGACTGCTTGACTCACTTGTAGAATCTCGATTATTAGCTAATTATGCTGAGCTATTCAATTAAATAAATGGCTTTTCAGTAAAGGAGAAATAGCAAAGAAGTTTTCTGCCATTATTATTATTATTATTGATTACTTCAAAACTTATATTGTCTTTTTCTATCTAATTGATCAGAAGATTTTCTTCAAGCACTTTGTTTCTGAACGGGCTTTCAACGGGCACATGTACATACTCGCACATTTTATTTAATAAATAATACATATTATGTCTTCAAAAAAAAAAAATTCGTGGAATATTAAAATTTTTCTCAGTTTAAAAAAATAATAATAATTTAAATTTTTCAGATAGAAATTCTGAAAATAATCATCTTTATCCCTGATTTATTCAGAAACAAAAGTGAATTTTTACAACAAAACGTGGGTTGCTGAACAAAGCATACATTTTGTATTAAATGGAAAAACGAGAAGCGTTTCCCCGAAAAGAATCCAATTATCCGTTTTGAAATACGCAGCTGTCACCAACAAAAACGGATATGAATATGCATTTGAAATACTACGTTCAAAACAACATAAAAATCATGTATCCTTCCCGACATGACTTTGATGCTACTGAATTTTCGAAACTACATTTCAACAGAAGGAATCTTGACTTCTATGGCTCCCACTTTAAATTAAATTATTTTGGATGTTATTGAAAAGGAAATTGAAAAAGGGGGTTGACAAACTTGGTGCAACATGGCTTCTGAAACATTTTTATCCACGAGTGATCTTATTGAAATATTTCAGAATATTTTTAAAAACTACATGGTAACTTTGAAAACATAAAAATAATTTCAAGTATAAAAATAATTTGAATTGTATATTGAATTAATTTCTTTTTTTCACAGATTTTTAGCGTTTAATTTTTTTGGAAAACTTTCATGTTTCTAGTTTCCTATATAAAAGACTTATTGTGTACAAATTGTCATTGAAAAAGCCTTTTTACTCTGATGTATATTAAATTATATTTTTAAACTGATTCTAGAAATTCTCTAGTGAAAAATCTTAGCCCTAACATTTATTCAATAGCATTATAGAAGATTTTTTTTTGCGTCATTTATAAGCAACTTAATGGCATAAAAATGGAATTTTTTTGGAATACTTTCATGTTTCTAGTTTCCTATGTAAAAGTCTTATTGTGTATAAATTGTCATTAACAAAGCATTTTTACTCTGATGTATATTAAATTAGATTTTTTAAATGTTTCTAGAAATTTTCTAGTCAAAAATCTTAGCTCTAACATTTATTCAATAGCATTATTGAAGATTTTTCTTTCTTTTGCGTTATTCATAAGCAACTTGATGGCATAAAAATGGAAAAGTCAGCCGTATTGTGGTTGTTAACTAATGTTCCACATAAATCAATCTGATATCAAGTTCTTCTGGAAAGCTATATTGGAGTAAATTGTAAATTCCTAATTAGCCAGATTAAGGGAGGTTTCTTTCATTATTTATTTTCTTTTCCGTTTCAGAGGTAAAAAGTCATTAGTCGACATTTCCAAGATGGTCATTAAAGCAAAATAATTTCAACCAATGATTCAGGGAAGACATGGAAAATGAGTTTTAAAACTCTTTAATCAAATAAAAAGATCATGGATTTTTTTCAATAATTAGAGGTTCTTTTTTCTTTTAATGAGTCTTAGATTGGAAAAGATGAAAAAGACGTCACATTTTTAAGTCACTAGTTTCTTACTAAATTTTCTTTCATTTTTTGTACTGCCTTTTAGCTGTAATACTCTTCTAGAATTAAAAAGTAATTAAATATGTTCTTTAAAACAAAACATAACATCCTAAATGGTTTAAATTATCCCAAAACTGTTTTAATTAGAAATCTTAAACGATTCTGTGATCTTAAGAATAACGGGACTTATTTCAATTGAAATTTTTATCAAAGGATTTCTTAAAGCTTATTTATATGTGCCATAAAAATAGATTTCTTTCAGCTTAATTAGATTCTATATTATCATTTTTAAATCACAAATCATTATTAATACTTATCCAGAAATTGTAAATTATCCATTACTTGAATAGAATCAAAATTTAATCAGCTTAATCAATTTATTGATAATTAATTTCTGAAAGTATTTCTTTTAAAATTTCCTTCAAGACAGCCCACACAAATGTTTAAAAATTGGGAAACGGTTACTAAGGAAAAACTGATTGCCATTTAAATAAATACTGCATTTAAAAAAAATGTTTTTTACATATTCATTTTAAAAATTGCTGTTATGGCCAATATATTTTACTTTAAATAATTCTACCTATCATCACTCTCTTTGAATAATTGCCAAAATTATTTTAGCTTTATAAATAAAAATAATTTAATTTTTGGACGCTATTATTACATATAATAAATTTTACGTATGCATATTATTATGTACGTATGTACATTAATATCTATGTACATTAATTGTGATAAAATGTACATGAATATCAATAAAAATTATATGTATATTAATAAAGATAACAATTACATTAATATATATGTATATTAATAATAATTTAATAGTAACGATAAGGTTTTAATAGTGAAGAAAGCTATTATTTAATTTTGTTTTTATCATTTATATTATCCATAAATACTACAGCATCTAATAATTGCATACTCTCGTACAATACATGATTTTTTTAAGCATGCTTAGAATGTGAATTTTTGAAGCATTTTCACCCTAATTTACTTTCGACAAAAGTATTGCGCTTTAGAACCACACTAATGTAATACCAAAAATGAAGATATTCAGATAATTATAGGTTTACATGCAGAATCAAATTTTGTAACAAGGTGCAACATTTTTCCTAATCTTCTTTTTTATGATTACTAGCCTTATAAAAATCTGATTTTCCATCTATGTTTTAGCCAAGCAAAAGTAAAGCCAGGTAATACCCATTGTTGACTATCAAAAATACTTTATTGCACTATGATTGAAGAATTCTGAAAGTTTAAACTGAAGAAAAGTCTCAAAATTAAATTGCACATATTAGACACAGCCATTGATAAAGCATTATATGAGATATGTGATGATTAATATGTTTATTTATGCAAGCAAATGGAAATTTTGCAATCCTGATAACCCTGATAAGAGCTTTATGGGGGTTAATTATAACCAGTTAAACAGGAACATTAATATTAGTTTCATGTAGCTATTAGCTATTGGAGGCTTGGAGATATGGTTATTGGAGAGACTAAAAGAAATATACCATAGTTTTATATTTGTTGGAATCATTTACGTGCTAGAGAATGGCCAGCATGCCTTGATAAATATGTATTAAAGTGTTTTAATTTTTATTATTTTCTCCACTTGAAAAATGTAATTGAGGCAAAGGAATAGATTTTAATTTATTTTGATTATATTTATGTTCAAGAAGTGACAAAATGTACTAAAGTTTCGACAATTCAATTAATATTGTTCAGTTTAAAAGAAATCAGAGTGAGAGAAAGAGTAATGATGCTATAATGGATCTTAAATCTGTCAATAATAAAAAACAAAAAGATAAAAAGAGCAGAGATTTCATGATATAAGATGATAGAATTCCGAAAAGTACTGACAATTAGTAGAAAGTCTTTCGCGTTTGAAAATGGATAGAAAAAAACCCAAAGATGACACAATCCTTCTAAAGGGTATAACATATTCAGTTAAAACTTTAAAGTAAAAAGTACTTTTACAAAATATCTACATATTTGTAATTTTTCTTTACATTAGTTATATTTAAACCATTGCTAATATAATTGATCTATGCATTTTACTTGAAAAACAAACATAAACTGATATCCAAAGTCTGGTGTAAAATCTGAAACAAAACTCCGCCTTCTTCTTAATAGTCTATTGATTATATAAGAAATAATCGAAAATAGTTGAAGAATGTATATTTTAAATTCTAACAATAATTTCAAGAAGTATTTTCAAACGTTAGATTTGTAAGCAGCCCGCAAAATCCTTCAATTTTCCTTTTTTTCTTCCTTTTTTTCCAATTTCATTGTCTTTTTGGAACCTGACAAATTTTGACTAATGATTATTGGATTCTGAATTATAAGAATTTGGAGACAAATTCTTCATCCAACATCGAGAATTATAATGACCTATCTATCAACAGAATAACTTTTTTCTAAATTCCTTTACGTGATAATAGAAGAAACTGTAAATTTTAATTATAGAAAAAAAAGAAAGAAAAAAATACAAAACATAAATAAAAATAAAAAAAGAAATACTTCGTAACCGGAAGTTAAGCAATTCTATATTGCATTCGAAGTGGTGCTTTTTTCCATTTAACCTTTTAAATATTCATGAACAGCTATTTCTATTCTGGGATTTTTTTTCTCTCAACAAAAATTTTCGTCTTCCTGAAAACATCCAATTATTTTTGTGTGAAAATATTTTTCTACTTTTTTTTTTATTCTTCTTTTCCATTGAAGAATTTAAATAATTGAAATTGAATCATACGAATTTCTTGCAAAATATTGTAGTTTATCTCTGAATCATTTACCTGATACCGGGTGTAAGTTTATCTGAATTAGTATATTGATATTTTGCAGTTGTTAACAGTCATGATATTGTCGGGTCAAGTAATAAAGTAGAAAAATAATTTCACAGATAGCTAAATTGCTGTAAATATTTGCGAAATATTTTCTTATTCTGAAGCAACCGCTGTCGTAATAATAGCATTCAAACCGTAAAAGAAAGAGGAAATTTCAAAATTTTACTTTATTGTCAAAGTTTCGAGAGATATTCCAAAGAAAAACCCTTCAAAATTATAAATAAATGAAAATAAATATGAAATCTGAAATGACTAGATTTATTTGAAACTTTACTTTGTAAATTTTGTTCTATGGAATTCACAATGTCATGTGGATCTCTCACGAGTAAGAATATATAGAATGTTTTTCTTAGAAAATATTTTTCTCAATTTACTTTTCTTTTATTGGTGGCGGTGGATGTATTCATTGCAAGTTTTTAAATTTTTATTAATAGTCCAAATAAATATGTTATGTATACAATATGCAAGGTTTCTAAAACATAAGCTTCTATAAAGATATATTTTGCAGTATTTCTTTCATTGCAGAATTCAATTATTTTGAAATGTAGAAGATCATTTTTATAATGAGTGCTATATAAAAATTCATAATTGCGTATCCCATTTGAGAAAATATTGTTTTCATCAATTGTTCAAATGTTGCATGTGGTTCTGTAATCTTTCTGCCTTTCTCCAAAATCAGATAAATCATTAAATAGAATCTCACAAAAGAATAATTGAAGGAATTTTTGACGCTCAATTATGTTTAAGTAATGTCATACATAAAATAATAATAAATATTAAATATAGACAAATGGATTATTTATGATGAATTGCAAAAATAATGGATAAAATTTGATAAATTATTTTCATGCTTAATTTTCTTCATTTATATGAAAAATTTTATTTACATCTCTAGGAAATGTAAACTTCATTGGACTAAATTTTATGTCACTACAGATGAATTTATTAGCATATGGAACATCATTATTAAAGAAAAATGTAAAACTTTTACGTATAAGTGGTAATTTAAACTCTATTTTAAGTGACCTGAAATTTAATTCAATGAAAGAAATTGATATTTGAATTTACTCTGAAACATGCAATAAAACACAAGTTTTAAGCTTACGATGAAATCAGATTGTAGAAAAAAGTACTAATCTACAACATACATTATTATTTTCATACCTTTTGTTTCAAATTTTAGCATCATTAGAGCATTCAAATTCTCTTATAATGTTTGAAATATTTAGAAACACAAACTATTGTAAAATTATTATTAGAAATTCGACTTCAATTGATGAAATAAAAATTACAATTTTAGTGCAGGCAACTAATACATCTAGTTTCCAATAGAACTATATTTAACTATTCCTTATCAGAAACTTTATTATACTTTAGTCGAATAAAAAATTATATTATTTCAAACATCGAAACATTTAATGTTCTTGATTTATATTTCCTAATGAAACAAAATCTGTTTCTTCAGAAGAAGTAGAAGTTTTTTTTGAGATTCTAATCATCTGCAGAATGTTTAAAACTTTTGATGGATATATAAAGAAAAACGAAATGCCACACATATCTATATATACATCTTCTCTGCTACGGATGGTTTCAACTAACTTCCATTCTTTTTCGTTGAATGAAAGAACAAGAAAGCAGAATAAACGAGAATTATTTCATGTCCTGAAGGTAAACAATTCTAGACCAATGGCGAAATAGATTCTCCAAGTTTAACCAATCGTCTATCCCTTAGTCGGCTTGCTCAAGTGCTATTTTTTTCTTCTTTGGTAGTAAGAATGATTACTAAACTTTCAGGAATTTTTCTGTTCACCATGAAGGCATCATTTTCCTTCCAATTGAAAAACAGTTTCTGCTTTATTTTTTTATCTTTTTATTCCCAATAAAAATTCAGGTTGCCCATTAAAGAACTGATAGATTTTCAAGTGAGATAGCAAAATATTATGCCATTGATTTGAGGTTTTGCAAAATTAGAAAGCTCTATAATATTGAATACCAAAATATTATTCCAGTTACTTAAGTTATTCTTTAAAACGTTGAATGATCGATATAAAGTATTTACGAAACAGTATACCGAGTATAATAACAGCTGTGAAAACTATTCTTACAAAATTTAAATGATCAAGGTAAAAAATTTGCAAAATAAGATATCATTGATTTATAAAATGAAATATCAAAGTATAATGACAGCTATTTAATTAATTCTTGTAAAATTTAAATGATTGTAATAACGGATCTATATTTTTTATTTATTATCATAAAATCAAAATGGCGTTGATGCAATAGTCCTCTATATTTTCTCGCTATCAGTTACTGGCAAAATTATGTTTAAACTTTCTATACACAATAAATTATTGCACGGCTGATTGTACTCAACAAGAGCATCAGTTGGCTCAAAGCTGCAACTGATACTATAAATGTTAAACAAAATTTTTGGTCAAATTTTTGTCCATCTAACACATTCCAGACAATTTGACTTGTGAAAGATTGGTTAAGGTCTCATTGATATGTGTATGGCGTGATTTGACATTTAAATAAAAAAAAATTCTATGGTGTTATTAGACTGCTATGAACAGAAATTTACGACTCACGCATTGATGTTCAGGAAAAAAATATTAATACCTTAATAATTGCCATAAAATCCTTTAATTCCTTGAATGATTGTCATAACTTGCTTATGAATGCATATTCAAAATTTGTACTATCTTTTGAAATCTCTTGTTCTCATCATTTAGAACAAAGAAATAAAGGCAATTTCTGAAAATGATTATATAAGTCACCTTTTTTTAGGAATTCGGTTCTAAAATTTTAAATCTAGCACAAATTAACGGTCTTATATTCAATTGAAATCTTGTTTGGGAAACAATAAATATCCGATTATTAATAACTTTCTATTTCAAGCATTCAACAATAAATATCTGGAATCTCGCATATCTAGTGTCTTGTTCTGGTTAAAATTTGGAAAAGGAATTTCACAATTAGAGATTTTCTATTGATGAAGAAGTAATATTCCTTAGTAATCTTGTATTATTATGTTAGAAGCATAATCTCTCTCTCTCTCTCTTTATATATATATATATATATATATATATATATATATATATATATATATAAAATTCATATATGTAAAAAATGTTTATTTAATTTGCTTTAAACTATAATGAAATATATATTATAGTTAAAAATAACTGAAAGATATTTTGAAGTGAGACAATCGAAAAGCAATTGAACACTAACTTTTATACCAAAAGAATTCGAAATTTCATGAAAAAGGAAGAAGGGAATCAAAAACTTCAGCATTATTATTTCCAGCTTTGAAGAAACTCGAACAATGTATCTGAATGGCATACAAGAGGTTAAATAAGAAAAGAAATGTTTAGGTAGGTAGCTGAATCGTTTACCTTCAGGTCACGTGTATTTTTTTATGTATTTAAGTTTCTTTCCTTCTTTCTTTCTTCCCTTTCTAAATATAAACCTTCGTTTCCAATTTGAACCATTTGGAGAGAAAAGATATCTTGATATAGATTCACCACCGAATTTTGAAAAACAAAGCAAAAAAAAAAAAAAAAAATCTACCAAAAGTAAAGTTTGAAAGTGAAAAATGCTCCTCATAAAAGATTTTATTTCATTTTAAAATGGAGTGCATTTTATTATTTCATGCCAAAATTGTTCTGAAAATGGTAATAAAAAATTTGAAATTATAAGGATTTTTATAAATATAAAATATTTACATAATATGAATTTTACTTTCATTTAAATATTATTTTTTCTGTAAAAGGAAGTTACTGCAATTAAATACAAATATTTGATAAACCAATTTTTCTGACACCTCGATTGATGTTACACTTTTTTCAGTTATGTTCTTATATTTTAATTCAAATAAATTTCCAAAATGGGCCTTAAAATTAATTGACTTTACTGTATTCTTGCAACAAGTTCTGATAGTTAAACATTACTAGCATGAGAAAAATGAGGTTTTGTTTTGAGGTTCTTGAAGCAACAATATATATATATATATATATATTTATATTGTTACGGATTTCCTAATCCTTCTTACTATTTTAATCCGTCAGGTGTTCATTTACTCGTATAGTAGACGTGTAGGGTGTCAGAAGATGAGCACACACAATGATCAGTCCTTTAGTAGACAACACTACACAGACAACATTTATTTACAGGAAAAATCTAGGACAGTATAGAAGAAAAATATTTGCAGCACAACCATGTACAGAAGACAGGTATATATAGCGGAGACGAACACACAGGACAGCACACAGCAGTACTCTACTGCAGACAGTAGTCCACACGTAGAAATTCCGTAGTGACTACGTCCACAGCTCACAAAGCAGCCATACAGGATTTAACAGGAGATGGAATCTTTAAGAAATCCTATCTACGCTCACGTAGGTCTATCCCGAACAGGTCGAAGCTACTCCTCCGTTTTCTTCTAGCTTTCGCTGTCGACTTACTACTTCACCCAACGGGACTACTTATCAGTTCAGGTATGCTCCGTTCCCGACGACAAACAAAGGGCTACAACACAAGACACAACAACACCAGAATACGCAACACAGTGCTCCTTCGTTGCTTTGATATTCTTGCGGCGGCTCCTCTGCTCAAGACTCCTCAGTTCTAGATCTCTCATTTCAGATGTACTTGATCAACAACAACAGAGCTTCAATGCTCCAGCTTCAGTTGGCTTCTTATATAGTAGCGGGATGCGGGGCTAATTATTCCTCCTCATGTACGGATCTGGGAAATTCTCGTTGGTTGATGTTTCATTTATAAACCATTTTGTCGCGAAGTTACCAAATTCATCCCCATGACGCCATGTTCTGGGTTTTCTGATTCAGACTGGGCACCTTATAATAAAAATGGCTGTGAATCAGTCTTTTGTACGTTGAAATTTTCAGTGTGAGAGAGCAAAATTACATGTTTGTAACATTGCTCCCCTCTTCAAAGAAGGACGTCCTCCCAGTCTCAGTGCAATCAGCTAATGTAGACTTCCGACCGATGTAAACTGCAGTACCATTATTCATCCTAACACACACACACACACACACACACACACACACACACACACACACAC
>JAPMOQ010042275.1:373410-396871 GCA_026543055.1 Argiope trifasciata | reverse complement strand
TATATATATATATATATATATATATATATATACAGAGAGAGAGAGCAAAATATGGATAAAAAATATACTTATTATATATCATGGATATATAATACGAATTAATAAACGCATTTATTATTAAATACGTGAGCAAATAACACCAGTTCACTGATGCTTTTCCTTTTCTGACTTGATTTTCTGTTTTTCGCGCATATGTATACATTGCAATCAATTTGTGAGCCTAATTTATTTTGTAATCCACAAATCATTCGAAAACAATAAACTAAATGTAATGTAGCGCACTTTAAACGTGAGTTCATTTATTCAAAATCTGTGTATTTTCAATTAAACTTATCTGTCTTAAATACTGTTAAGCATATTTATAATTTTTTCTTCGAATAAAAACAGTAATCGATTTTTAATATCAACAAAAGTCTTTACATTTTCATTAATTTTTAACTCTACGGATGCAAACATGCAAAATATTTAAATGTAAATGTACTTCATATATAACGATGTATGTATGACGTTACATCTTGTATCTTGCTTCATGCTGAATTACTTTTCTACACAGATGCTCTCAAAAGGAAAGCTTTTTACTTTAATTTTTAACACTCTGAAGTTTTCATGAATTAACATAACGTGAATTTAATTTCCCATGTCTTCTAGAATGGTGACCTGACCTGATTTTTTAATAATAATCTGAGGTAACACCATTTAATGACCTTTATTTATCCTTTAAAATGAGCAATGCATGAAAAAGCACTTAATTTGGTTAATTACGAAGATATAGATTTTTAATATGCACTATTCAGAAAAATTAAATATTCGTATGATCTACTTCTAGCACTGGTTTACAGAAGTAATGATGATTTTTTTTACAAAGACATTTTCTTATGAATAATGGATTAGGGAATTAGAATCATCAAGCGTTTCTCTAAAACAAAGCAATCAACTTGATTAATACGAATGCATATTTAAAAGTCGAAATTAATACATGTCGGTCAGTGCTGAAGTGCAATTTTAATGGAGATTTCTACAAACGCTAATCCTTTACGGAGCTCAATTAGAAATGAGAAAAAAAAAGGATTCCATTAGTCAAGGGTGTATCAGAATGAGAGATTGGCTTTTTTAATTTAAAAATGGTAGCAATCAATAACGATCTAAGGCATTTTTTCATTTCCTTTCTTAAGTGAAATAAGAGGAAATATAAAAGATCATTTATGAAAACTGTGTTTTAATGAAAATTTTTAAAATGAAGTAGAATGACTTAATTCGAATTAAAGCTTGTAATGGGAACCTTATTGTAAAAAAATGACCACCAGGAATGTTTGCAACTTGGAATTATTTCTATATTTGCATAATAAGGTATGTTTTGTATTTAATTTTTTATCATGGAATATTGGATATGTTTTTTAAATTTCTGCACTTAGATCAAACTTTTTTTTTTTGACGTTTACAAGGAGCTGTCTTTTTCAATTTTTTTTCAATTAATGATTTTTTCAATTTTTTAGGTCGTCTTTGTTTAATCGAACATTAATTTTTGCTTCATTCAGATTTGAGGTGGATTGCTGGAGATGTCTTTCTAAAAATCAATTTTGATTTCAAACTGAATTGAAATATTCTTAACCGGGTATTTCAATAAGTCTTTTTCTGAAATTAGATAAACCCGCTAGTGGAAGACTTAAAATGATTTGACATGTAAACATAGAAATATATGCAATTATTGTTATAAAAATATTATGCAAATATAGAAATATAGATATAAGATGACAGTTAATATCTTCCTAATCCAAGTAGTCTGTCATTGCATTCAGATTCTGAAAAAATAATTAGACTAGGAAAAGTATATCGCAAGTTTCAAAATTTGAATTATATTTACTTTAATCGATATGAAAATAGAAATCAGTTGGTTGGAGTATGAGCAACTGTATATTAGTAGAAATTTATTTTCCCCATATGTCATGGATCAGTGCAATATGCTATAATCCACTTTAAGTAGGTTTGATCTAAGTCACTTTAATGACAAACACCCTTCAAATACTGCTCTTTCAAACAATAAATTTAGGAATAAATTTTAAATTAATTTTGCACCTTTACCATTAAATTCCTCTAAATTTGATTTGGTTTTTCACCTTTTAGCTTTCCCTCAAAATATTTGGATCTTGAAACATGGAAAATATAGACGAATATATGCTTGGTGTCTGTTTCTTTGAAAGTGATTTATAAATATCTTTGTATTAATACATCCACTAATTATTATTTGTGTATCATGTTTCAGTAGCTTCAAGATCTACTTTCTTAACATTCAAATCATAACAATAGATGTTTCAAAGACTGAAAAAAAATACTAGATTCTTAATGCGAATGAAGAAAATGAATCGATACAGACTGCTTAAGGTTTGCACTTATCAGAAAATCAACTAATATGTACTGTCTAAACAGTAAGTATTTTTAAACATCGAATTTTTCTTCTTCCAAATTTAAAACTTTAAAATTTGACTCTGTGATACAGTTATCTTCCTTTGTTTCATTTAAGATATTAAGTATTAAAAAATACAGATGAACTAAAATGGTTCAATAAACAATACAGATAAGTATGTGTAAATATTACATTTTTGAATTATATTGTTTTTAGAAAAACAATTGTAAAATTTTTTTAAAACTTAGTAGTTATTTAAACAACTATAAAATTTATGCTTTAATCTTTATAAAAAGTTAATAATATATCCTTTTACAGACGTAATATAATTTTTATATTTCTTTTTACAGACATCGCGATAAATTTTCAGACTTCATTTTTATTAAAGATGCCAGATGCCAACCTCGATATTATTTTTGTCTTTGAAACAAAAATAAATGGAATTTTGTCAATCCGGAAATTTGGATTAATTAAAAGCAAACGGTTCCATGATATTTATAAAACCCAATCAAATGTCTCAAATATCTTTTTAATCGAATGTCACAAATCTATATCCTCCCATGAGAAATTATTCAACTGTATTATTGTTTGAAAATTATTTTGATAGAA
Source organism: Argiope trifasciata (assembly GCA_026543055.1). Lineage (NCBI taxonomy): Eukaryota > Metazoa > Arthropoda > Arachnida > Araneae > Araneidae > Argiope > Argiope trifasciata. The sequence goes on along the minus strand of JAPMOQ010042275.1, from coordinate 393,861 downwards.
TGAAAGATAAAAAATATCATTACATTAGATTTTAATATATTCGCAGTCTACGCATAATAAGATACTGTTTTATTTTTATAAATACAGTTTCTTAATATACAAAGCAATTTGAAATGGACCAAAAATTAAGAAATTTGTAGAAGTTCATTTACAAACTGTTTGAATAAAGTAGCATTTTTTATGAAAATATATTATCATAAAATTTAAAATATAATTAAAAAAACATGATTCTTGTATCAAATCGAAATTTTCCATACAGGTTATGTACCACCTAAAGTTTTATTCTGGATATAGTTTGTTCCAATTATCTGTCAACAAATTCTTTCAGTTTTATTTCGTTCGATTATTTGAAATGATCACAATAGAGTTATTTGAACTCAATTATTTCTTACTTTAAATTGTCTTATTTAAAATCTGTAAGTAATCGATTAAAAAAAATCTTTTGTGCTTATGTTTAAAAATGATTACCTTAAAAATTAAGTAAATAATTGAAGAGGCAAATAGCAACTTTCTTATCTGTTATTAAATTAATTATTTAATTAATAAGCTATGATACATTTAATTATGAAATCACTTCCAATTTTCTTATCATAAAAAAATTTAAATATTAAAAAAAAATGGTTTGTATTGTTTGTTTTATAAACACAAAATATATTATCATATTCCTTTCATTTTTATAAGCAACATACGCCCTCACATACATATATGCCTACATATGCACAAACACACACGCACTCGCACACACGTGTGCGTAGTTTTCATTTAAATTTAAATTATTCTGAATAATATTTTTGCAAATAGTTTTCTTCTTAAACAAATGAATTTTAAGCAGGGAATTTAAAAATATACATCTGTTTTTTGGAAATGCTATTCCTAAAATACATTCGAATCGAAAATATAGAAGTAAAAAGAATCCCTACAATGTTGGCTTAATGCGATATATCATTCTGATGATACTCGCAATGGTCACTTTTCTTCTCTTCCAAATGCTTATTCCATGTTACATCCATTGTTCTTAGGTCTCTCTTATTGCTCTCTGGTCTCTTATTTTTCTCTCTTCTGCAATAGATCAAGACACTCACCGGATTCCTGAAAAAGGTATTGATTGCTGACATAAAGGAAACCATAGTATCGGCCATGTAATTGTCAGATTTTGTTAACCAAATGTTTTCTCAATATACTGAGAAGGTAATTATTAAAAATGTTTATTTATTTATTCTTTTAATTTTATTCATGAAATGAAGTTGGTGAGAATTCTAATTGTTGAATATATGAATACTCAAATCGTTTCATAATCATTATTTCTGGTTGTTTTGTTTTAAAAAAAATTCTGGAAAATGTTGTGTTAAGGTGTTAAATAAAATACTAATTAATATATTATGTTAAAGATCCCATTTTAAAAACAATACAAAGACAATTTGGAAGGGGATTTCGTTTGAGCTTTAGGTGAACAGACAGTATACTATGTTAGACAGGCTATCCTATCTCATATTAGACACATTTATGCCTACTATTTCATTTTTGGAACACCCCTCACATAAAAATGATTTTTATTATATTTTTTATTTAACATATAGAAATTTCATGTAAAAATTCCAATTTTTGAAACTTAGGCATAACTGGGTAAATGTTAAAAAATTATCCATCTATGGGGGATTTTGATAACACGTGCTTCCTATATTATAACCTCTATTATCTGCTTATAATGAATAATTAAGTTTTACACTCCTAGTTTAACTAAGTTATTGTAATTATTTAGAACAAAACATTTATATGCAGATCATAAAGTTAAAAAAATTCAACATAAAATATTTAACATTTATACTATAAATTTGTGTTTTCAATCTTTTGAATAAAAATATGAAATTTGATTCACATTTAACAATAGCAAAATCTATGATATATGGATATTTTACACACTTAAATTAATAAATATTTATTCTTGAAACGCTTCAATGATTTAGTTCTGAAATTCTTCAATGAATTAGCTCTGAAATGTTTTAATGTATTAATCCGATAATGCTTTAATGAATTAATTCTTTAATTCTTTAATGAATTAATAATGCAATGATAAATTCCTTCTCTGCCGAATTATTTAACATTCCCTCATCCGATGATAAAAAGACAAAAATATTTAACACAAAGGCGTAAGTGGATGAATTGAACAAACAAAAGAAATTCAAGATAAAATGGTTCATTTAAGATGTTGCAAATAAGGTATTTATGTACACTTAATTTAAGCTATCGATGCCAGCTGAAAAAATAGTGATCTAGACGCTTATAATTGCAAAACTAAAAATTTACAAAAATCAACCAGAAAATACTTGAGATTTACGATATCGGAAAACAATCTGAGGCAATTTTAGAAATTTCTTCCGGCAATATGAGTTATTGGTTTGAGACATGTGAATGCTAGGCAGAAAAATAAAAAAGATATTTGAAGATACGGAAAACTTACCCGGGCTCATTTTCTGCACCCTACTCAAAAGAATATTTCAGTTTCTCTGGAAGAAAACTAGTTTGTAGATTTGAATGAATTCGTGATTTTTATCCAAGTTCAAAAATTGGCGAAAGAATAATCTCTGTATTCTTTGTTCTGTATTCTGACAAAACTGAATAATGGTAATAGTGTTTCGGAAGTAGCAATGGCGGTTTAGAAAAAAATGATCACGAGAGCATTTTTACTGAGTTCTCTTGAAAAATAAACTATTTATTCAGGTAATGATTCATTTTTATAAGATTTGTTTTTACATCATCCATTACCAGGAAGATATTAAGCATTTAATATTTTTATACTTAACATCAGATATCATGGAATCGCTCTTGAGTACCTCTCTACCCAATTTAAATTAAGATATATTTGTACGGTTTTCATCGAAATGAATTTTTATACATCCTTTTCTTGAAAAACATCTGCAAAAGTATTACCTTGAATCACTGATGGGCAAATGAAACTTTTCGGAAACGGGAGTCATTGAATTTTCGTATTCATACTTGAAACCATGCTACCCCAATTAAAATGTGAAGATCCATTTTTCATTTAATACTTATCAAAACCGGCAGACTGCTTTTTAAATAGCATTTATATTATGCAATTATTTTTCTTTGTGGAATAATGATAATAGTAACAATCAGATTAAATGCAATTTAATACTGATCTTAATATACCTTCCGAAGAAGAAAGTATTGCATGTTAATCATACTGATTGTATTTCATTGTTTGTAGGTACCTAGTTATTAAATTACAAGATGTAATACACGTCTACAATAATAAAAAAGTAGTAATAATTCTACTAAATAATTTTTCCGTCTTGCCGTTGACAATGAAAGCCCAGAAATGCTTACAGCTGCCACTTCCTATTCAGCATAAATCTTTGGAATAATTTTAAAATATCACTAAATATACCATCCGGGTTATTTTGGATGTCCGTAAGTTTGAACCACTGTCAAATAACGAGGACGATACTTGAACTGACAAAACCTGTACAAAAGTTTGCACAGCAGTGACAGAAGGATGTTTGATTCAAACTAATTTAGTTTACAATAAATAACTTAAATCTCAATTCTTCAATGGAAAAAGGTTCTGACCGAGTTTCATCGCAATCGAATGGAAGGTTTAGGAAGGCATAAAAGACATACAGACAAAAATTCATTTTTATTTAGTTTCTCATATAATAATTTGAGATATTCATGTTAACATGCTATTTCTAATCGAAATAATTGCAGTATATTAGTTAATCAATGTAAAACTTAAAATGAAAAAAATAATAAAAGGCTACAAAACGTTTTTTATGTATAATACTAGATTATTTCATCATATTTTTTGTAATAAAACAAATTATTCTAAACATATCTCCATGACATAAAATGCCCCTCTCTCCACCTTTCATGAATAAATTGAAGTTATCGAACTGATAACTTAAATTGGCATCCATAATCTCTGATGAGTTTCTGCGTGCAGTCTATGCTATACTGTTCCAGAATTCCACCAATTCCATCTGATTTCTGCCTCACCTTACTGGTGAAGGGACTTTTCTCAAACTTTATCAATTAATTTCGCTTCATTAAGAAAGCGATTGCCGAATCCACTAACGATCATTCGAATAAAGTGGCAGACATTATGATAAGCGGGAATTAATTATTCCCAGTTCGACACATCCGCGTAATCGGGATAGAAAGTCAGATCACGGAAAAATAAAACTGATAAGTGCCTCTTCTCAGAGTAATTGGGCTCTAAGGCTGTAAATTTTATTCATGGTGGATATTACCTAATTATAATTAAAAATTATAACGAGGAAAAGAATGCTGAATTCTTTTAAACTGCTTATTTTGAAAGCGATTTGCCCATTAGAAGCTTTCTGAACCACACACCGATGCAAATGTAAAACTGGGAAACCTGGGAGGTAGCACGTACATAGTGGTATTTTTGTAGCAGAATCGCTAATCCGATCAGTTGATTACTGAAACAAAAATAAAAATGTTCGCAATTATCGACTGAGATCTTATATCAGAACACAATTTTCAGTAGCACTATCTTAAGTAGAAAACTTTATCATTAAGGTAATAAAATTTTTTTTATCCGATTATAAAGCACTGAATATTTCGTTTGGTCTCAATGCGAGTTTCAATGAAGTAATTTGAGCCTGGGAATTTCTTCCCACCGCAAGTGGTTAAAAGGGTTTTTTAATTTGGTGAAGGCATCTTTTGTTATTGACTATTGTAATGATTTGGGCAGATAATAATATAAATCAGTTGTTCACATAATTTTTTAGAAATTTAGATTACAAGTATTGAAGTCACCTGATAAGGCTTTAAATAAAGAAAGAGATAAAAAACTGCATTTCATTTAGATAGTTAAATAAATAGTTTATCTTTACTGACTTTTTATTTTCTTGAGGAGTAGTATATTAGTGATAAGATGAATTTAAACTAAAAGAATAATGTCTACAATTTTTTTAAATACATGAACAAAGAAACAATTAAATGCCAGACGGAATATTCTCTTCCATAGCACTTTTAAATATAACGTCTTTGTAATTCAATAATAAGATTATCTATTATCCAGCTTCTTAGCCTCTTACTATATACCAGCATACACAATCTATCAGATGAAAAATTCTAACAATAAAAAGTGTTTTAGAAAAAAATCATGAAAGAAAAAAAATTACAACTGACATCAAAGATTAACCAGAGATAAATAATAAAAAAGAAGTCTGCTTCTCCAAAATTTAACAATAGCTACATGTGAAGTTTCTAGAATCTGTGTTTTCGCTGAAATTAACACAGAGAAAGTTTAGATTTTATCTCACTGCCCACTTGACTAGATTGATCTCCTCTCCCTCTCTGTTTATATATATATATATATAGATAGATATATATATAGATATATAGTTGCACTTCAAAAAGTTAATAGAATTAATGTGTCTGTATATATTTGGGAGAAATTCTGGAAAAAAAATTAAACATTGAAAATAATATTAACATTAAAATTTTTAAAAAATGCTTATCACAATAATTATAACATTATAGAATTTTTGTGCTAAATTAGTGTTTGAATAAAGTAATATTACGGTTCTAATGTTATTGCTGCCTTTTGAAAGAAGAGGAAAGCATATTAAAAATCCAAGTTTCATATATTTTCAGATGACTAATAACGATAAATTAAAAGTGTATTTGAGATTCAAATTTCTAGATTCACCATTATCCATTTAATTATCTGAACAGCTCTGAAATGCCATGTGGTATTAAAAATGTTTTACTTTTATGGATTAATAGTAATTTTTCTCATCATACCAACATAATTATTAGATTTTGGAGAGAGCATCAAATCTTTTTTAATAGGACTCATTCTTTATTATAATAAAAAAAATATGTTTTATCTTTTATTATATGAAAACAGCAAATTGATTTCAGGTTATGAGAAAATTAAATTTTTTTTGAAAGTCATCATTTGAATAAAAGTAGAAATATGCTATTATGTTGGTTATTCAGATGCATAGTTACTCATATATAATTAACTTTATTTCTAAAAGTGTAAATTACTGAATTCAAGTATGTAAGCAAAATCAGAAAATTAAAAAAAATAATAATTTAAAAAAGTGAAATAAAAGGGAAAAAAACCCATAGAAATCTAATGCCAATATTAAAAAATGTCGTTTTCTTAAATTCGTTACATTAAATTTACACGATAGCCTTTTAGGAAGTTTATAAATCCTCTCTAAAAGCAAATATTAATCGATGAAAATTATATTGACTTACAAATTTTCATTCTTGTACTATACTTCGAAATAAATTAGTTGTCGTTCTGAAAGAACGTAATTACTAGAGAAAAAAAACAACGTCACCTCTAGATATTGCTTTAGAAAATGTTGATTACAAAACTTGAAAAGTCTCTACAACTTTATCTGTGATGATCAAATAATGCAGTATAAAATTCTTTACAATTATAGTGAACTTCTTAAGTTAAAGCATTTTGAGAACAAAATTGGGATTTAATTACTGTATTCTTTTTAACTTTTGTACAATCTTTGTAAAAATGAGAAAAAAAAATATACTACTTGATTTTTTACGAATATAAGTAATTGAATCTATTGAATTTATTTATTTCTAATGACGGTTACAGATAATTCAGGTGCATTTTTAATGCACCTGATTAAAATAAATCTAGGATGTACGCATCATACAGAAAGTTTCAAAAGTAGTTTTCTTAACTTGAAGGATTGGCTAGAAATTCTAAATCATTTTATAAATAGCATATGTTTTTCAAATTGAAATGGATTACAGAATTGGACCCCATTTCAAGAAATGAAATGAATAGTATCAAATAAATTAGGTCATACAAATTTAGTAATAGGTCAACAATAGTAATTTATTGCTAAATAATTTAATTTTTTAGAAAAATTTGTGTAGATTATCACATATTATCAGATATGTTCTCCTGATTATTTTTTAAAGTCTTCTAAACTTCTTTTCATATAAGGAATGTTTATCTTATAAAATTATTAAACATTAAATCCTACAGTCATGATATATTTCTAAATAATATAATTTTTTATATAAATTTGTCTAGATTATCATACATTGTCAAAATTGTTCTCCTGATTATTATTTTAAAGTTTTCAAACTTTTTTTCACATAAGGAATGTTCATCTTATGGATATTTTCGATTTGCCAAAATTCTCCTTTTTACATCATCATTTTGCACCCATTTGAATGATTTAAGTGCTTTAATTTTTTCTTCTTGATGCAGCTGAAGAGAGACTTCAAAGGAAATTTCATCTACCACTCTTCAGATGATTTTATAGAAACGATTAAGGAAAAAAACCTACCACTTGAAGATGGAGTATCTTCATGTGCCTCAGGTTATGGATGAATCAATACAGACGAATAGATGATACTGCTTACGATTCTTTTTTCTTTTAATTCATTGGTATGTTTCTCTTTAAGCAATGAAATGGCACATCAACAAATAAAATGTAATGAATAATGCTCTTATCCTCTAGCAACAGTAACACATAAGATAGAAAACACAACATACATTTCATTATTTGAGATATATTGACTTGAATAATAATTCACGAGTATTTTTCAAATGCAACTTAAATTAAAATATTATTATTAAGAAATTCAATTAGGAGTTAAAAAAATTGTTTTAATCATATTTCACTTTTTTTTGAAATGGAAAACCAACAGGTACAAAAATCAATCAGTCTTAATACTTCGATTAAATGTATTTAAAAGGCCTTCAAAATTCAAAACCAAAGTTTTTGTCTTTTTTTAACAGCATATATTGAATAGAAAATCTGACTACTATGGGGAATTCTTTGGAAAACGCTCTTAAATAGTTGTATTTTTCAATTTTTGCATCAAAAAGATTGAAATTTATTACAGATTCAATACAATATACTAATCAATACAATATACAACATGCAACAATTAAATTACTATTTTTATAAAAATAATAGGATAACTAACATTTTTGTTCAAAAGAGATTTAGAGAAAGATTTAAAAAAATTAGAAATTTATGAAACGATTTACTTAAATTTTTTTATATAAATTAATTCCTGAACTTTCAAGCGGAATTGGATTTTTATGATGAAAAATGTTTTTTTAAAAAGAAATTAGAAACAAAAAGCAAAAGTTTTTATAAATAAAACTGTTCAAGCATTAAGTATATTAAATATAAGCAAATTCATTACTTTCATAGAAACTATATTTATCTTAAAAAAGATTTACTTTTTTAAAGAGGTATTGTGCGAAAAGTTTCAATTTACAAGTTTCTCAAATGATTAGATTAAAATTTTACAGATATCCTAAAAATTATATTACCTGAATAATATAAAAGACATTTTTAACAAGTTTTTAAATATTAAGATTTAACTGATAGGTAATGAAAGTTTCCTTTTTTAATGTTGTTAAATGTGGAATCATCTTTAAAATATTTCGAAGTACATAAATTAATTATTTTCTAGTTTAGGAATTGCAGAAAATATTGATAAATTATCATATAGAATTTGAATAAAAGAAAGCGATTTAGATTTTAATTTATATGGGTTTTCATAAGAAAATTCTACAAAAAGAAAGAATATGTGAAAACAGCATTAAAATTGTTTTAAATATTATTAAAACATACATAATTGTAAATATAAAAGTCATTATAACTACTCAAAAACTGGACATAGAAACAATATTCAAATGGATTTATAAGGAAAGGTTTTCGAACATTAAGAATATTAAATTTTGAAAGATTATTATCTTTACCCAAAGTCCAGTTATTATCAAATTTATCTCCTTTGAATAGTATTAAAATAGGATATTTAATTTTGCCAATGATTAATATAATTTTAAATGCATTCTGCGGGAAGTTTAAGACGAAGTATATTTGCAAAAGAAAAAAAAATATTAAATGCGAACAAAACAATAAAAACAGGGTAAGAGAAACGTGCTATATGAGCTACGTAAGAGCATACCCTGAAATAAGAAGAAAAACTTAGCATCCACATTCCAAAAACAGAAACGGAACTTTTCATGAATACAAAATACGAAATGTAGACTGTAGAATGTATATTTATGCAAACGATGTTCTGTTGCATTTGCATTAGTTATTGATATTTTCCTGCATTTCTTCACATAAAATTCGTGAAGAAAAATGAAAAAGAAATAAAATTTTGCTTTGAATGTTTGCGCTAAGGAAGCCTGCAATCGACAAGATAAGAAAGAGTGAAAGTTCTTTTTCCTCCGAATAAAAGGCAAGGACTAGAACTGTTTGTTCATCGTACGTATTTATTTACTCATGTTACGACTCAAATAGAACCAGATTTAAAATTTCTCTTTCTAAATCCTCTTTTCGCTGTTGTTATTTGCTTTCTATCAGAAAAGTGTGAATTCTTGAAGAACATGCGCGACATCTACGACGCGACACTAGCTGTGAATGCTCGGATGAATAATTCTCGACTAGAAGTCTTGAAAATCTTATTTTCGATATGTTGACAAAACAAATGAACAAACGATTTTCAGTTTATTATTTTCTAGTGCCCGGAAGTTTCTTTTGAGGAAGTTAGAATAAGAACTGGGAATTCTGTAATTTATTGTGTCGAGTTCGGATTTTACTAGTAATTTATTTGAGATATCTTTAGTTGTAAAAACATACATTGTTTCGTTTATAAATTATCTCTCATGTTCTGAGAATATAAGCCGATTTGTGATTTGCATGAATTTTGTTTATTTATATTGGAAGAAAAAGAAAATTTAAGCTAGAATTTTTTTCCTTGTGTTAAATAGTTTTACTCTCTATAATTTAAATATAAGTTTTTGAGTTTTAATTTTCTATGACATATTAAATATGAATTATTGTTTTAAATATCACAGCTCCGATTTTTCTTGATAGTTTGTACAATAAGGCTTTTAATAACTTGGCAACTCTTGGCTTTTAATATTACTGTAAAATAATAAAATAATATCAAACGACAAATTATCTCTTATATATGGGTAAATATTTATCATTTCAAATGAAATAAAATTTAATTTAGATATTTTAAATATTTATCAAGATCTACAGAAAAATGCATTACATAGCTATATACGTCCTATATGCATCCTAACTATATGAAATATTATCAGTTGACAAATTATTACGTATATATGGGTAAATATTTATCAGTACATCTATACTTATAATAAAGCTCAATGTGTGTGTGTGTGTGTGCGTGTGTATGTGTGTTGGCACTCTACAGGCCAGACCGTTGGACCTACAGCTACTAAATTTGGTACATGTATACATTGGAGGTTCGGAATGTTCACCTCGGAGCCCTTTTTTCGAATTTTTAATTAGAATTTGAATTAATTAAAATTTAAGCGAAATATCGACGTTTTTCCGCTATAACTTCAGAAAATATGATTGCATAAACATGATTTTTACATCAATTTAAGGATTAAAAAATTAGTCTTCTAATGGTATCAGTGTTTTAATGTATAACTAAAGCTTATATTTTTAACGAAGTTTTAAAGAAATATTTTAACTATGTTTTTTTAGCACGTGACTGGATAAAATAAAAGAATGCCGGAAGTTGATATAAAAAAATTATTATCGCAAAATAAATCAACAGAAATGGTACTTTCAGCACGTGACTGGATAAAATAAAAGAAATATACAATGTGATATTTTCTTTAAAAAATAAATGCAAAGCAAAGGTTTCTACAATCATTTGCAATATATATATCCTTAACTCAATAAATCTTCTTTATTTACGGTAAACCTGATGAATTTAGACAGGATATGCATTGAAATCCCGACTTAATGGCATATTTATGTAATCGTTTGCAATATCCGTATCATTAATTTAATACTTTTTTCCCTTTCTCGCTTTCTTTAAAAAAACATATTTAATATTTTGGAAAACATCATCGAAATGTTTTTTTAATATTTTGGAAGCATAACCGATGGTTAAAACTGACTTATTTATAAAATTAAAGAATATTATTAGGAAAAGGTGTACTTTTAGAACTTTTCGTCCATCATCTTAAAGAAAATATTAATTTCAGGTCAATCAATGCTCGGAATTACTTCAAGGCTAATGAATATGCGATTTAATTGAAAATTTTAGAACGCTTTACTCATGGCGAACCAGCTGGTCGCCAAAGGCGGCTAGTATGAAATAAAACAGGAAATTGCTCAGTGTCTGAGAAATCCTTTTTACACTCTTCCCCATCATAGAAAGGATATATGTTCAGAGGACACATGTACAAGCATATGTTTGTTATTGCATTCAGTCAGACATGAAGACGTGTTTATCAGGTTATGGAAAGCAATGCCATATTTTACTCCCATGTATCATAGCTCAATTGTAACACAGAAAAAAAGGATCACGTGGACGAGAGGTATAAAGTAGTTTTAATTGGCAAAGTTCATTCTATAATGCGAAATCGTTTTCTAGAAGGAAATGGAATTTTTCATGATGATAATGCATGCATAAGAACATATTCAAACTTGGTTTCATGAACACGAGGATATAGTAAAACATCTACATTCAAGCCCAATTTCTGCTAATCCAATTGTATCCCTAAAAGACAGAATCTCGGAAGAAAAGAGAAGAGAAGTTTTAGGTTCATTCTACTATGTAAAATCTGTTTCATGTAGAAGTTAATTCTTTTTGATAAATATACTCCTGTTCACATATAAGGACGCATCCGAACTTGATTTAATGAATAATATGAAGTAAAATATATACCTTAGCCTACCCAGCCGCTTGCCCTCAATATAATCGGATCGTTATGACTTGAGAGATTTCAGTCTGGAACAATATCTCCTCTGTCATCTCTCCAAAAATTTTCACAATATCCCAAAGAAGAATGGTACGATATTCCTCTAAACACTATTCAGGATTTGTATGATTAGGTTTTAAGGCTAACCAAAGCTCTACTATCCGCCAAAAGTTTCTCTATGAATTATCGACAAAGATTCTTGCATTTGTTTGTAGTGTTTCTTTTATTTAGATAACCACACATAGAGATATAAAGTTTTAGCTGAAAATATTGTGTATTAACATTTAAATATTATATAAAAATATTGAATATTAATTTTCATATTTTAATTGATTACTGTAGCTTTTAAAAAATAACTGGATAAAAAGAAACAAAATAAAAATCATACAAATAAAATGTTAAAAAAAGTTTGATAAATTTATGTAAAATGAAAGATAAATTATGTGTCATGTTGACGGGTTGACGACAGGACGTATTTGATTTTTATTACAAAAGAACGAAATGAATTGATAACTTTAATCTCTCAATTCCTACTATTAGTTCACACTCACCCTATATATATATTTCAAACTTTCAATCGTTAATAAATTAACTTTTGTTCCTCCACTCAAGTTCAAATAATTTTTTTTAAAGTTTGCATTGGTGGCACTTGATGTTAATACAGATTTTTTTTCAAATATTAATAAATTAATTAAATTTTTCCAGTAATTTCTATTGGGTCGCCAAAATCTGATATTACTGACGTGACACACGATCATAAACAATATAAGATATATATAAATAATATAAGAAAATAAGAAAATAATAATTACTTATTGTTAGAGATAATAAGTAATAAGAGATAATAAGACTTAATATAAGAAAATAAGTAAATAATATATTTTTTTAAAATTTACTTGTTCTTTTCACACACACGAAAAAAAATCAACACTTAGCTAAACATATACTCATTTATTTTTTTACAGAAAAAATTCATAATATTTCAATCTGATGAGAGAGAATCCATTTTCAATTATTATTTTATTTATTTTATATTTCAGGGAGAAAAAAAAAGGAACTTATTTATTATTACTGATATTATTTGAAAAAATTATGAAATGAATAAGTTAGTGGTTAAATGCTACAATTGTTTTTTTAATCTTGCTTTGTTTGCTTGGTAACAAATCGAACTAATTTAAATAAAATAAGCATTATCTCACATATATTTAACCCCGCAAAAAAAAAATTTTTTCGAAAAATTGAAAAAAGATTGCCATGGTTATGAACAAAAAGAGTAAACACACACACACACACACACACACACACACACACACACACACACACACACACACAAACATACACACACACACACACCTGTTCATACTGTTCATTTCACACTTAACTTTTATCTTATGTAACTTCCAAGAAAAAGAATAGAAAAGATAGAAAAGAAAGAAACTTAGAACTAAAGTATAAAAACAGGATTCCAGAAGTCCATTTTCATTATAGCCTGACATGGGGTGGTGGAGGGCTATTAACTTTTCAACAACCGATATTTCTTCAGGCTCCTCCCCTGTGACTTTCTCTGTCTACAGTTCATCTCAGGGAGGGATTTGCACCCTCTTCTTTTGGAGGAGAGGGGTCCATCTTGTTTAATTTCATCCAACGTATCAATAAAGGGAGGAAAAGAATATTGTCATATGGATGTTCCGGATATTGCAAAGGAAGGGAATTTCTGGTGTTAGTATTGGGTAAAAGTTCGGTAGGGATATTTGGCAATACATAGATTGTTGCGAAATATTGAAGAATTTATTTTGTTTGTATTTATAATTTATTTTGTTTACTTTTCTCTGAAAAATACAGGAAAAGTAAAATGTCGTTAGGAAAAAAAGTATGCTAAAGGTATCATAAGCTTTCATCTGGTATTTATTTTGAATAATTAAAAATTAATAATCCCCCCCCCTTTTTGTATTAGGCTCTATAAATTACACAAATAGGCTGCTGATACAAAATATAGTGCCAGTTTTGTTTTCTACATATTTATTAAAAAATTGTAGAGTTCCATTAAAAATATCAGGGAAATAAATTAAGAAGGAGAAAAAATCAACAAAAAATTTAATTAAATCATAAATCACTCTTTTTATACAATAGCTGAGAAATTTCAGCCAATAGCATTTGAAATTTCCTTTTCGTATTTCATACAAACAAGTTCATTACTTTATTATAAAGGTTATACAATCTTTTGTCTGTCAATATTAATTTATATGAGACCTTGCAGCGAGCAATTACTGTCATCGTTGTCTTTTTATCATCAGAAAATGCTAGTTAATTATAAAACTTTTGATTAATTATTACAAAACGCTAAAATATATGAAACACAAATGTATCAGATGAAAAATAAATTTCATAATAATGCATAGCTTTCAAGTTGCATATTTTTTTTGTATTATCATTTATGTTTCTCTTAACATATTTTACGATGTTTTTCTTTTGCTAAAATAGATAAATTATTCAAATAGATAAATTATAAAACTTAAAATAATCAAGGCAGGAAAAATATGAGTATAATTAGGAGAAATTCAAGACATTATTTTTAAATCTTTCTTAATTGTCTATTAAAAATATTGTAATGTATAAGCATAGAAAAGCTCATTTGATGAACCCAATATAATTTAATAATTTTCGCGCCATCATTTTCTTGCCGCATTTGCAGTTCTATTTTATTAGGCTAAATATTTAATTCTGAAACAAAACGATGTACTTAGTAAACTATGTAAAACTACACATACTTTTATTATAACGAACTATTTTTAGAATAAAGCAATATATCAATTGTTAAAGAAAATTGAAATATCTTACAAAAAAAATCGCGAAATTTTTTATACCTTTTCAGCATATGAGCCTTTCAAATAGAGTCTTTGGAGTTTGTGTTTTAAAAAACCAAATTTGAGTAAAAATTTATGCAGTAACAATCAAAGCTAATTAAAATTAAAATTAAAAACAAATTTTAATCTTGAAAAATGAATGAGAAGTTCCCTTTATTATTTTCGACAGCAATTTTCAAGAACTATTGTAAATTTGAGTTATATTTTATAATATTGAAATTGATATTTCATATGAATCATAGTAAAAACGTGCTTATACGAGCGAAATTAAAAACCAGTAAGTGTTTTTAAAGGAGAAAGCTCCACATCAATTTGTTTAAATTTTCTATATAACTCTTTATGTTTACTTTAACATATTGAATTGAATTTTTTTTCAATCTGAAGAATAATGTTATTTCTAAAAGGCTCAAAAAGCAGAGCTAAATCTTATTTCATACGTTAAATAAATATTTTAGTTGACTTATTGCTTATTATCATAATTTCAGAATCAAGAATGTGAATCTACAAATTCATCTAAAATCACTCACACACACAGTAAATTCAAAATAATGAATATTGGAATGAAATCTAATTCTTTTCATAACATTTTTTTTTCATTCATATTCTTTTCAAGCGCTTTTATTTCTATAATTTAATATTAAACATACTTAGCTATAGAGATTTTATATTTCATGACTTTATAAATTTATTTATATGAATATAAAATCCAAATGAATTATTTGGTGATATGTAATCACCATGTAATCACTATAATCATAGATTGGTTGTTGGAATGATGTATGCAACATTATTCCAACTACCAAAATACATGTTAAATGCGTTTTTATTTAAAGTGTATTTTGCATAGATAATCATTCATTTGATTTATTCTTAAAAAATTAAATTAATGAATTTTCATTTTCGATTGTAATATGTATATTTTAACTTTACTCATAATAAAATAGTAACCATTACAGAATTATAAAGGTCTAGCTTTATCATTAATGTTGAAACTTATACAGAATTAATACAGAAATCTTATTGCAATCCAGATCAGGCAATTTATTTTGAACTCTTTAAAATATTTATTGATCAGGATAAAAAGAATAGTATTTTATAATTCATGAACTCTTAAGCAGAATATCAGCATAAACTTTTTATTTTCTACTATACATGTTCAAAAGAATATAATGTTATTGATTTTTCTACATCAAATGTATCCACCAAGAACAAACACACTAATCTCCAAAACTATCAAAAGTCTTAAAAGCAGTACTGCCATCTCATAAAATATTTATTCTGTGGAAATATTTTTTCGCCTCAGAACTGTAAACGAAATATAGTCCCAGATCTTGGAAGAATTTCTTTTTACCCGAGATGGTCAGAACTGGAAATGGGAATTCCATTTCATTGCAGGAAAGAATAAAAGATGCCCGAGGCCAAAACAGAAAAAAAAGAAAAAATTCGTGACAAGAAGCTAAACTGTTATATTCGGCCTTCCGAAATATTTCTTTTTGCAGTTTTACAAGTTATCTGCGACCCCGAAAACGTACTCCAGGTTTGCGTTTTTCTCAAAGCCAAAAATAGGATTACTGAAGTTTTAGATTACGTCCAACCTTCCTCAAGCAAGGATCGGATTCCTTTGAGGTGAAAATTAGTTATCCCTCACTTTTTATTCCTCTTAGTCGATATCGTATTTCAGGTATTCTAAATGGAAATATATATATATATTTTCTGTAATGGTATGAGTGAAATATAACGAACTCTACATGTGGGTTCAACTATCATCATTGGATGCGAGATTACTGACTCTAGTAAATACATCTTTTTTAGCTTTTTTTTCCTGTAATGTGGAGACTGTTGGATTATTGGAGGTAACTCGTCCCATTAGATGGTTGAAAATTGGGATTTTTAAAAATTAATATTTGATTCATGAATGTTTCCAATATACAAGTAAAAATTTGTATTTTATTTTATAATTATACTTGCACATCGAAAAAATTTAAAGATTACGTATCGATGTACAAAAATTATTGAAAGCAATGCCAAAAGTGAGTTACATAATTGCTATATAAATATCTGACACATATAAAGACATTCATATATTAAAACAAAAGAAAATCTTTGTTTTTGTTTCTCATTTCTTTATAAAAAACATCAGTAACATGTTTTTATTATTATATATACCGAAATGTCCATGAACACGAATGTCTACGTTGTATAATTTTGAAATACTTCTGTTTTGTAAGAAGAATGTGGATTTTAAATAACAAAGATGGCATACCAATTTTGGAAACAAGCCATTTAAACCTGTAATTATTCGTAGAATATATTTCCTTATTACTTAGGTTAATTTAATTATTGTAATAATAATCATATGTTCGATGTGGGTTAATATTTATTTTTTATTCTAGAAATAAAATGCAAAACTTTTTAATTAAAATAATATTTCGAATGATATAAAATATCTTTTTAGTAAAAATGATATTAAATTAGAGAGGTCATATTTGTTTCCTTTTTCCTAATATAAAAATATAAGATGATTATATTCCATAAATGTAATTGATTTTTCATATTCTAAGTTTTAAAATTTCCTAAAAAAATGCATTCAAAATTTAAGCAGAAAAATTTATATCATAATGTTATAAACGACGCTTAAATAAGTGTCCAATTTATATTGAATTTTTGCTTCAGTTATTAAATAATGAGTATTTTATTTAACTTTTTAGATAACAATGGGACTCTAACGATCACAAAATAAGATGATTGAATAAGAATAAGAGTTTCATTCAACAGTAATTAGTTTTTAGTTATAGATCATGTGTAAGCTTACGTGAAGGAGTGAGTTAGGATAAATAGCAATAAAAGCCTTTCTATAATTTTCTTCAGCACATATTTGCAGAAAATCGTTATAATGGTCATTTTGGATTCTGCTAACTTATTTTTGTTTTCTTCGCCTATAGATTTAGGATTTTAAAAATATCGAGACTAAAAAGATAACAAATGCGAAATGCGAACGAAAAGTTTGAATCTCCCCCACATACGAATGATACTGTATTTACATTTGCATTTGATATTTATGGTTTTTCTTTTCTTTACACAAAATGTAAGTAAAAAGGATTAAAAATAAGATATTTTCTTTTTAATTCCTGAAATATAGATATCCTCCTTCAATATGACAAGAGAAGTAGTTTATATATTTTCAGTTTCAAAGAAGAAAAAAAAAAGGAAGGAATAGTCTATTTATATTTCTTACCTATTGATTCATATCTAATAAGATTCAAATATTTTTAGGAAATGATACTGTTTTCCATTATTTTCTTTGGATCAAAATAATGCAAAAAATGTATTGAAAATTCTCTCTTAATTCTAGCTTCGAAGGCTTCACAAAGTTAGTTTTGAGATGTTTGAAGTGTTTAAGAAAAGAGTTTTTCCTTTTTCCCTTCCAGAATTGCAATTGGTGGATTGTTTCGTTAAAAATTGGAAATTTTATTCTTCCTAACGAATATGTTAGATGAATGTTGTAGGGAATTTTCATTGTGATAAAACAGAAAAAAGAATTTTAGCAACTAAGTACTGCAATTCCATTCAAAGTGAAACGATTTCTTATTTCACTTGTGTTTTGTATTCCAAAATTACCAAAACATCATTCTAATAAGATATTATACTTTTCGTTGATAAACAGTACCTAAGAGTGGAATTACAATTATTGAATTTTTTATTTATTGTGATTGGAAAGCTTGAATTCCTTCTTCGCGCATTACGATTATTAAGAAAATAATACTTTTCAGAAGGATAAAAGTTTTAGAATTTGAACGATTTATATATCTTCGTCCAGAATTAAAAAAATCTTTTCTTTTCTCGAAACTGACTGTTACTGAATGAAAAGTTATTGGCTGAAAAAATAAAAGCAATTCATTTCGAAGAATGGAAGAAAAACTTTTCATTTTGCAGCAAAGGATATTAAGAAATAACAGTTGAAAACTGAAACTGTCCAAATTTGTAAATTTAATATTTTTAAAATGAATTTCATTTCATAAAGGGCTTTTTATAGTTTTCTTTGAAGATTGTTTAAATATATTGAATTAATTGCTATATAGTTAATTGCTTCGATTGAAAAATCGAAGTAATTAATTATCTATTAAATAAACGATTTTTCATTAATAAGACTGAGAAATAAATAAAAGATAATTGATACTGGGAAATAAAACGGAAAAATTGCTTGACGAATCAAACATTTTTTTTTTGGAAAATCACCTTAATAAAGTGCTGTGTTCTATCTGTGAGGTGTGGGAACGAGTCCCAGTCCATGTGAAGAAGGGGTTGTGGAAGCGAGTGTGTGAGTGTCATCTTTATGTGAGCTGAAAGCCAGACCTCTGCCCCTGACCTGAGTATCAGGGGCACCCTCTTTTCATGCAAACGCTGCCACAACATCATTAATTGTAATTTATTACTTGAAAAGCAATGTTGAAAATATGACGAGAAAGTTATTTCATATTCTAGTAACAATAATATTAATTTTTTAAAGATAACACACGTCCTTTCATTACTGAATCTTTTGGGTGGTTTTGAAGAATAATTACAGATTTCAGAAATTTCTTAGATAAACCAAATTAAATGGGCATCGATTTAAAAATGCTAAAAAAATATTCTGAGTCCTCAAGCAATTCGTAGCTTTTATTATCTTCAAACTACAATAATAGATCAAAGTGTTCAGATGTCACTGATTTTTCTACTGATACGACTTTCAAAGTACATATTTTATTTGTGGACGGGGGTTGTTTAGTATCAGGTTGAACTGTATGCAAAGTAATAGATTAACAGTAACAGTTAGAATGCTTTTTATACTTTTTTGTCAGAAATGTACGTATTATTCTGCAAAAATCTATTTGTAAAAGTTTGCACCTTATTACATTACTAGTTTAGTGAAGATATTTCTTTCGAATAGTTAGTTGAAGATAAGGAAAAGTTGTAAGATTTGTTGAGTCCCCCACATTCATCGAATTTCAATTCTGTGCCTTTCCTTGGAATGGCATTCTTTAACTTTGTAGTAATTTAGAACACCATACGAGTATGAGTTTATTGTAAAATCAATTCATACATTCCATACTGACAAAACTCAGAAGTAATATATTGCAGATTACTTGCATAAGCTCTCTGTACATTGTACACTCAACCAGCCAAAATTTTGAATCAACTTTCTTGTAACATTTCATATAGTGTAAGATAGGCTCAGAAAATATTCTTCATATGTATCTACATAATTTTAAATCGGTATTTTTTTCCATTGACCTCTTTTATCGATTGTTTAAATTACAGATTTTTATGAAAAAAATAATAAATTCTTAACTTATTTGTGAAAGGTGGAAATATTGAAGAACAATAAATATTTTTAAAAATAAATATTAAAGAATATAAAATGTTTGCTGTAATATTTTCATTTATAACATTGGTCTTATTTCAATATTTGAAGCAAATAATTATTTTTTGAGATCATCTTTCCCAGTAGAAATAACATTTTTGAAAAATTTAATAACTAATTCTCAACAACATCCAGCAATATTGTTTTAACCAAACAAAATCCGATCATAAACGTTAAAAAAATAACAAAAAAAATATAAATGTAAATAAATAAATTTTTAATTATAATAATATTTAATGCATTAATTAGTAAAATGTCTTTTGTACTTAGATGTTCAATACAAATACCCTACCCCTTTTTGAATATTTATAAATAAAAATGAATGTTTGTCTATATGTATCTTATGCGCTGCCGTGCCGATTCATCCGATTGCGATGAAACTTTGAATACTTATTACTTGTACTTATTTGTTTCTGTTGATGATG
>JAPMOQ010042275.1:324861-373010 GCA_026543055.1 Argiope trifasciata | reverse complement strand
CAACCCTAAAGTCTTGAATAATAAAGTTAATAAAATAGAATGAATATTATTTACACTTCCCCCTTATATATCGTTCAACATCAATGAATTTATTCATTTCCGATACGAAAATAAATATTATTCTTTCTATCATTCCTAATTAAACAAGACAGTTATTTTAAATTTCAAATGATGTTTCCAAAGTTTTCTTCTTTTGCGGTAGCAAAGCGCTGGCTACAAGTTAGTAATGAAATAAAATTTACATCTTTTTTCAGCAGAAATAGGTTTGTTTGTCAGAAAAATAAATATTCATCTTTATATAAATATGTACATACTTAATGATTTTATAGTAATTTTAAATTTTGTTGGTTTCTGAAATCTATCAATTCCGTGGGATAATCATCAATTGTTTTTCCAGCTCACAGTGAAGACAGTTGGGAAAAATACCACATGGATCTCTTGACTTCATTGGTGAGGAATATGGTTAAGTTTTAAGGATCATCAATGGTTGCCTCCTACGGAACAGCCAGTACTTCTCTTGATGATGACAGATCTCATCATCGATAGGAAATGAACTCACCATTTCTGCACCTATTAAGGCTAAAATAACTACCACCTGGGAAGCTTCTCATCCCTAATTTAGAAGTGCCTTCAATGCGGATAAATAATTTTCGACATTCTATAGCCCTCAAAAATTCTCAATTCATTTGTAGAGAATAGAGAAATATGAAATATCCCTTTGTTGAGAAATTGCAGTTTAGAATTTGTCAGTTAATGATTTTTGAATTGAGAAATCAAATTTGAAATACTTCATGAAAGAATTGCTTTTATTAATGTTGTATCCAATGGTACTTGTCATTGACAAGCCCGCTGATTTAAGTCTATAATAGCGTTTCTTATTTTTCAGTAGTGCCAACTAGAGCCAAGAATACGACTTAGCTACTTCATACTTCATATTCGTTTGCACAACCTCTTTTTACAAGAGGCACATTCACACTACTTAAAGATAGATCACAGGATAAAGACCATTTCCGGAGACTCGAACCCGGGACGCCCAGAACACTAGGAAGACACGCTACCCCTATGCCAGGACACCGACCTAAAAAGAGAATACATTGCTATTCTCGACTTATGTTCTTTGACTTTTTGAAGAGGCATTGTAAATGATAAGTGAATCGGAGACTTTAAAAATATTATGAAAATTACCATGTTGAATTTCATGTGTCAGATCATTATCCAGTAAAATATTCAATTTGATGCCTTCATTTTATAATTGGTTTCTGACAAGCTCAATGGGAAAATTTGTACATTCTGTACACAGAAATTGTCTATCCTTGAAACGACTTTAACTCCTGGAGCTAATTTATTTCAGTTGCAATTTATTATAAACCAACTGGTACGTGGTGCGTTGCTGCTGAAGAAGAAATAATTTGTGGAATATCGCTTGAAATTTAAAATAACTGTCTTGTTTAATTAGGATTAATTGAATAATATTTATTTTAGTATCGAAAAAATATACATTCATTGAAATTGAGTCATATAGAAAAGAAAAGCGTAAATAATATTAAATCTACTTTTTTAAACTTTATTATTCCAGGCTTTAGGTTTGGCAAAATTGTTTTTGCTCTTCAGCAGAAGAAAATAAATATAAGCAATAAGTATTCAAAGTTTCATCGCAATCGGATGAGCGGTGCGGCAACGCATAAGAGATATACAGGCAAACATTAATTTTCATTTTATAGATTTAAAGAAAGGGAACTTTAAAAGTGAATATTCTTATGAAAACAAATATCAATTCATACTTTATAACTTTTCTATCATGTACTATACGTTTCAACGACCAAAATAATTTTATTCTTTTCATTTCCAAAATCATTCGGACTGATATACCATAATACTAGAATGACCTAATTCTCCTTCAAGGGTAAGAAACTTTTAATGTTCTTGCCAGAAATTCCAACGCTATCTCATGTTCTCGAAAGATTAAAATAAAATAAAAATTCTACATCGATGATAATGTTGAGTATATGTATTCTTTAACGTCTTTCGTGCTTGTTTTGAAAATTATCTTGTCTCTACACTATTGATTCACTATATTTTTTCAAACCTGTCTGATTAAGGATATTATTCAGCTAAAAAATAAACTACTTTGGGTATTCAATCAATCAACATAATAAAACGTACCGATATTTAAACCTCTCGAACAGCTACTATATTTTCATTAAAGTGACAGTTCACTATTGAAATCGCACGGCTATTATATCATTTAGAGAATATTAATTGCTTAAATACTTTAAAATAACTATGATCTTTTAATTATTAATCTGTTTTGTTGAACAGCTCATATTTCTTAGTAATTGATTTATATTAATTATTAAGAAAACAAACAATTTTTTTTGTTACGAATGCATTATTTCACGAGAATTATTGTTACGTATTTTGGACTTGAAAAGTATATTTCGTATAATTAATTTGTATTAGCAGAGTTTGGGATTTAGAAATTATTAACTCATTGTCTACACCCAGTTATTTTTAAATCATTCTACACATAAGGTTTCTAAATTTTTGATGGTTATTCTTTGGAACTGAATTTTATTTACTGCTTCCATGGATTTTCTATATAATCGTTGTTTGCGACTTTTCATTAAACAATTCAATGGATGAGGGCTTTTATTGAAAATGACCTAATTTATAAATGAAGCTTCTAGAATGTTATTCAAATTATTAATCTGATTTTGTCAATATATAAGTTTAATATTAATGGACAACTCATTGTTTAAAAAATTATTTACTGATGATTTAGTTTCCGTCAAAACGTTTATATCTCATATACATCCAATACATTAATCTACAAATGCATAAGGAAAAACTGATTGTTTAAAAAATGAACTTGGATGCATCCAATGCAATATTTATACCAATTTTTTTATGACAAATTGATTGCTTCAAAATATTATCAAATGGCAGTATCCATTAAAATGCTCTTATCTTAGATGCACCCATTGCATTACTTTTACCAATAAACTACGACAACTCATTATTTAAAATGTATTATCTAATGATATTTTATCAATTTAATCTAATCCTTTTAAATTATATAACTTAGTATCTCTAAGTCATATAATAAAAATGGATACTGTCATTAGATAATAAATTTTAATCAACTTGTTTAATTATATTGATGTATCATTTAATTAAGCAAGTTTGTGGAGACAAACAACAACAACAAATATATAGTTTCGAACTTAAATAGCAGAGTTAAAATTCTAAGAAATCAACATTGCATGAAAATTAAGCATACATTTTATTTCCGGTATAGATTTGCGAAATAAAATTATTTATGAAAAGAAAGCCGCGTTTATTTTAGAGAGCCGTGTTTAATATACAATTAATTTTCTACTTTGTTCTTTTTTAAAGTCAACAAATGGATTTTTTTCTTTCTTTTCTGTTATTACTTCGATCAGAAAACGAATGACTGATTCGCTTCGTTATATTAACGTCTCCTTTAAATACGACGCTTCGGCTATTTTGAGATGGGTCTCGCAATTTTGAACTGCAATCAGATGACGAGGAGCTTACACTTGAACTAGCACCCCTCTTTAATTAATGACAAAAGTAAACTCAAGTGTACGCACCATTGCCAAATATCTATAAATGTTATTCCATTTTGATATACTTTCCTTATCTCTATATGCTTTTGAACACACTTAAAGGAGAAAATAAGAGAAAAACTATATTATGAGTACTAAACAAAAATTTTTATTTTTTATTTTAACATTTTGAGAAATTTGTTACTGTTAGTAGAAAATATTGCAACAAACGTTTCTGAATAGCATTCTAATACGTAATAGCATACTACGTAGGTTTATGAATGGGATTTAAAAAGATATAAATTAAAATATATCTGATACTTCTTCTTTTCTTGTACAATTAATTTTTAGCAAATATTGAATGAAAAACTATCGGCAGGATATGTTCCTTCTGGTCAGAAAAATTCGGTTTTTTAAAATATCGGTGGTTTCTCTGCGTAAGATGAACCGTATCAAAAAAAAAAAAAAATCTGAAAGAATTTCTTGCCTTTCTTTTAAAGTCCTTTTCCTCATTCTCAGTTCAGCTAGTTCAGTCTTCATTTTTTTTTAAAGATTTTTTTCTTAACTTCAGCAGTTCAAAAATTAAGATGGTCTAAACTCTTTTTGTGGGTTGTGTTTGGATTTTGACATCGAATGCCGGCCTTGGGTTTTCGAATCTTATAAAAGCTGGGAGGATTTTTTAAAATCTTTTTTTTGTAAGATTGAGTTTCATGGAAGTATTTCCAAAGCCATAAATTTGATTTCAAGAAGCAGTTTTTTTTTCTTTGATTAAATTCGATTTTAACTTCGGTTCAAACGATTCACATATCTAAAATTATTCTTCCCGATTAAAAATAATTTTATACTTCCTCGATGTAAACTATTTAAAAATTTCATAATATCATAAGTAAATATACTCATTTAAAAATATTATTATATCTGACTACGTTAAAAACACTGGCTATTTACCACATTGGCGAATTCCTTTTTTATTCTTATTTCTTGTAGATCAGAATTTCCACTTTTCAAAACAATTTATCTTTCCTAGGTAAAGGTAGATCTGAAATATCATCCAGGGTCACATATATTTTCCAGCTAAAATTTGCCTTTCACTTCAATTTTCTCAAAACTTTAATTTTCATAAATATTCTCTGCCGTTAACATGATATCTCAAAAAATATTAGAGGCATTTACATACGAATTTCAGCGTGTGTTTTAAAGAATACGGGCAATGAAATGAACCAAAAGTTTGATTGCTAGTGAAACACTTTTTGATTTATAAGTAATTTTAGAAAAAATGTAGTTGTAAATTTATGGAAAGAAGGCATATATACGTATACATAACTTCTTTGCATCTGAAAGTTTTCATAGATGTTGGTTCATTCCATTCATCATTATATTCTATAGCTTGAGTAGAAAGAAAAATAGGATTGCTGCATTACAATTTTGTGTGGAGTGTTAGCCTTTTTGTTAAATTTCATTGACATTTGCTACCATTTTTACAATTTCTCAAAATATATTATATTTTCAAATATTTTTTTTGTATGTATGGTATTTTGTATTACAATTGACAATACATTTAAAAACAATAACTTTAAACATTTTTTTCAAAAAACAGATTTTTTGGAAATTTACTTTCGAACGCAGTCGGATACCTTAATTTAAAGTAAAGCGAATATAAAAAAATTTGAATACTTTTTCTGCCATGAATAATTAATTAAAGTTTTCTACAAAGATATCACAATATTATTTTATTTATAATAACTATATCGATAAATAACGATTGTATAATTTTACGTGCATCATCTTTACAGCATTTTCATTAGTTTATAAAAGATACAATATTAAATGATTTTACTAAAAACTAATTCATAGTTATTTATTTTAATTCATGCTGCCTTATTCATTATTTATTAAAGCGTATAATGTAAATCGAGATGTTAGTCTAAGATTATTTTTAAAGTTGGAAAATACTGAATTGTTTAGATGTATATTGTTATTATCCTGTGAAAACCCTAAATTTCGTCATTCCTTGTTAACGACATGTGTTAGAAAAGGAATTCGATGCCTATCCATTATTTGAGAATATTTAAATGAGTGTTGTATGAAAACCATTAATATAATTGAAATTTTAAAAATCAAAATTTGTATGTATTGTTTTTAGAGAAAATTCATTTTACTCTATCAATTTCTGCCTAATTTAATTGACTTCTGAGCAGGAAAAGGCTTATCAATCCATGAATTAAATCACCAGACAACTAGAGGAATTAGCATTGTCTTGTCATTGTTCGAATAGGTTTGTTATACTTCTGAAGAGAACAAAGAAAATTTATATGAATATATTTTAATCTGCTTCATCTTCGGAAATAGGAATAAATGAATTAAGATGATTTTCCATTTTTGTTATTCTAGTGCATGTTATATTCCCATTTTCGTTCATTTTTGATTTTCTCTAAGTGGAATTAGTTTTTTATTACATTTTTACTTTTCTTACACCCTTTTTTGTATTTTTTGTTGAATATATGCCCAATTAGGATGCATTCCTACATTTTTATATTATTAATATACTCATTGTGATGGCTGAAAGAAAATTATAAATAAAAGGAAATATCACAAAATTTTTCGATGTGAAATGCGCTTAGCTGCAAAAACATAAATTAATTATGAAATTTTATGAAGACAATAATATTGTATGTGCAAATATTCACCAATTTACATTCATTTAATTAAACTGTACTTAATTTAATCCTTTTTTCTAAGAAAGTTAAAGAAAGAATTGATAAATTTTTACATAATTAATTCTAGAAAGGTAATTGAAAGAAGACAACTGATAATTTTTGTTATTAATTAAAAAAAATCTTTTTAGTATAATTAGTAATCAACAAAACCTGAATTATTTATATTCCAAGTATTGAGACTATCAATAATCCAGTTAATTTTGAGAAGAAAAAGAGGTAATTCCACAAGTAAATTTTTCATATCAAAACCCAACAAAAATAGTGCAATAACTCCCTTTCACTAATAATTTAAAGTTACGATGCCTTTAAACTGCATATAAGTATCAAAAAATTAAGCAGCACTGTTTTAATAGCAACTAAGTTAGTTTTATTTAAGCAAATGTTGTTTCTTTATAAAATGATAGTTTCTCCATCAATGCTATCAAGCTGCCTGTATATTGCATTACCAAAATAAAGTTTCATCTCAATTAATTAATTATTAGAGTTTTAGAAATATGTTGTATTTATATATTTAACAAGTTTGGAAGATGATTGTAGTATTTTCAAATTTAGAGTTCTTAAAGTAGAAAATGAAATGCAAAAGAGTCATACATTTTTTTGCGACCTAAAACATCAAATATTCGTATTTGTACTCTTTGTTGATTTCTGCAAATTTAAGTACCTTTTATAAAAAATAAAAATAAAATATTCCTTTTTCTTATTTGAAAATAAATGTTATTTCTATTTTACTTTCATACCTTCTTATTCATGATTAAATCGAGAATTTAATTTAAATTTTAATACAAATAATAACGATTAAGGTTTGGGTTGATGGAATGTTATTTTTCAAAAACTCTTCAAATGTTCTATTATTTCTGATTTCCACGCATTCCCCAAAATATGTTGCTTATTAAACATTATTCTTATCCTTGTATTACTATAAGCACAAATCCCATCTCACTGATTTTTGTGAACCATATATTTTAGGAATTTATCACCTTGAAAGTTAATGCCGGAAATCTACATAATTAGGTCTATAATTTATTATTCTTTTGCTATCGCTTCCTTACCTTTAAGTGGAAGTTTCTTAAAATTTATTATAATTTAATCATTAATAGTTAATTATAACTACTACACGAAAAATACTTTAATAGCTGAATAATAATTATAGTTTACTTTCCAAAGAGCTTATTTATTAATATTATTATAATGATTCTACTTCATGTAGATAGTATGGAAATTACGGTTTATGTTCCCCTTAGCTTATTAATATGATATTAACAGACACAGCTTATTAACATGATAATAATTTTAAGTTTTCCTGCTATCTACCGCAACAATTATATTTAAAATCATTTCCATTTCGTTAAGGAATATTTTTGCTCCAAATTTTCAATTCCTCTCTCCATGCAAATTCTTTTATACAGATCTATATCAAAATTCTATGTATTCTTTTCCAAAACGGTTTTTGAATGTAATGCATTTTAATAATTTTCACAAATGCTATCAACTATATTCTATTCTACACATATTTTAAAATTCTCATAGGTAACGGTTTCAAGTTTTTCTATTTAAGAAATTTTTTATTACAAATATCAATGAAATGCGTTGTCTGATATCTAAAACTAAGCAAATATGAATAAAAACTTAATAATTATGGATAAATTTAAATATGTGTTGCTACATGTTTAAAATTTAAAAAAAAATATTGACAAGACGGAAAGAAAACAAATAGACGCAATCAAACAAGAAAATGAAATTGCCTTCATGCACTGAATGAAAGGAATTTCTGATTACATAAAACCGAATTAATATCTTTTCAAAACATTATGAATATACAATCTAGTAGATGTATTATTTTTCTCTCCGCAATATCTGATTTGTTGCAGAAGAGGGATAAGAAAAATTTGGGGCTATATTCATTTTTCAAAATTTTCCTTGTTTAATTAATCAAGATCAAGAAAGAAAATTAATCAAGAAATATGATCAACTATAGAAACTGAACTCAAAATAATAATAAAATAAGAAAAGTAATAATTAATCCGTTTTCAGCTTTCGAGACTCGAACTGAGGACAAGCAAAAATAAAAAATAAAATCAGTACGACTTTACTTTGCACGAATACTTTAATTTATTTGGCAAATATTAAATATAAAATAAAAAAAATCACTTTTCTTCTTGCAAAAAAATATTATTTTTTTTTCCATTCATACCTTCTTATTCATGATTAAATTAAAATTTTAATTTTGATATAAATACTAACGAATAAGAATAGGGCTCATAGAATATTTTTTTTTCCAAAAATTCTTCAAATCTTTTATTAAATTCTGATTTACCCACATTCCCCAAAACATGTTGCTTATTAAGCACTGATTTTATCTTTGCGTTGCCACAAGCACAAATCTCACCTCACTGATTTTTGTGAACCATATATTTTGGGAATTTATCGGTTTATAAAAATATATTTATACATTGAAAAAATAAATCATTCCTCTCACATATTTAAAGCCAAAAGAAATGAAATTAGAGAGAAAAAATGAAATCAGACTAGAATTTAATAATGTAATGTAATCTTCGTTAAATGAAAGTCAAATTATTCGAATATTTATGACATAGAGCACACAAGAAACTGTTCTACGAGCCATGCTGGAGAATCTGGGACAAAAAAGCAGATATTCTGAGAACTAATATCTTAGCAGAAAGATTAAACAGAGTGAAATAAAATAAAGATATTTTTTTCGCTCTTTATTTAATCCACTTAAGCCTCCCAGAAAAGATGCTGAAATATATAAACAAAGAAAGGAAAAAGTGAATAAAGTAAATGTGGAAACCAGAATCTAAGAATGCATTCTCATTTTGTCTCCATACCAGCACAGTGAAAGGTTATTAGCTTTTCAACATTGGACATTTCTTTGATTCCTTCCCCTGCTAACTTCTTTATCTTTAACAGTAACGGAATTCCGTAAACATTATTCTGGGAAAAGAATGACATCTTTTACTTTATAATGATCCGTCAATAAGACTAGTTGACAAAAAGTGTTCTGAGTTGACTTCCAAATATTTCTGAAAGAGCCTTACAGATATTAACATTAGTTACGTCATTGGGCATTGTAAGGAAAGATATTTTTTATTATTTTTAATGTGCAAATGTGATAAATCATTGCAAGAAAAGTTCGCATTTAATTATTTGTGATGTAAGGTACTTGTTAATATACATTCAATTTTTTTAAAGGTCCTCTATCACTGTAGATCTTCTTATCTTCATCTCATTTAAAACATTTTCTGATTTTCTGTTATATGCACAATTTAAGCATATATATATACATATACATATGCTTTAATATATATAAAGATATGAGGATCTACTATACTCTCTATATTTTACTTTCGTATTAAATCAAGTTTTTCATTGGTTTAAAGGGGTACCCTAACTTAGCTGTTTGGCCTCAATGGTCAATTTGCATTCAGGCCAAGATCAAGCCATGTATGACATCTTGGATCAACTGACGTCATTGATTTGAAGTGGAAGCATGAAGAGGGGATTCCTAGCCCAGGATCGTTCCTCATCATCTGACAAGGGCTCAAAATCATGATTCCATTTATTTTGTAAATAGGATGTTGATATAATTAAACTCAACTTTGTATTTAGGGTAATTTACATTGGACAATAGGGATAATTATATAAAAAAATTTGTTGGGTGAAGAAGGTATGCACATCAAAAAATATTGTCAATAAAGTACACACTGAACTGCATTTATTTTTTATATTTTTAACTTTACTATTTGATTTATTTTTATATTTAAAAAAGAGGCTGGTTGATATCATTATATAGAACATCCAAGCCAAAATGATGCAATGCTTTTTTTGTTTCACCGGTTTGCTTCCTTTTTATTGCATCCTTATCTGAAATGGAAAGCCAAAATCTTTAAGTGACTGAGCTGACGTGGGTTTTAAAATAACAGAAAGCTAAAACAATTACTTAATTGATATTATAGGTATTCTGATTTCTCAAAAGATAGTGACTGAACATATATTACAATATATATTTTAGTTATTTATTTATGCAGCAACATCGAATCTCTGTTAGTTTTATAAGCTGTGCTTAATTCATCATGCTGTATTGTTAAATGAATTATTTGATTTACTAATATTGAAATAGTTATCGCTAATCATGATCTATTAATCAATTAAAAATACAATAATATTGAAAAAAAAATCACACACCTAAAGTTTCATGATTTCTACATATACTTTATACCGCCCCTAGAATAAAATGTTCTTTTCTTTCTAATTCAATATAATTGAAATTGAAGTCACATTTCAAGAACAATATCCCAAAAAAGATGCTCTAAGTAACACGAGAACAGAAACAGCCTTTGACGGGAAGGTAAACAATTCTACCGAAATAAGTTCTTTTTTAACTGAATCAATTGTTAAATGACATACTTTAAATCCACTTCCCCGAAATATCATTATAAATGCTTCAATTTTTTGAAAAATATTTTTCTTGAGCGCCATTTTAGGGAAAATTCAGTTTTCCTTTATATTTTAGTCGCTCACTAGCGTCACATGTATTTATTTTACTGTTAAAGGAAATCTGAAGAAAACATACATAACTTCTGAAGATTCTGATTGTCACTAAATATAGAATTACAGACTATTAAATTATTTTTCTCTGGCAGAAAGAACATTTCTGCCCCTATCGTGTAACTTGCGTCAGCTCGTCACGTTCATAGAGATAAAATTTGATGTCAGTTTTTCCATGTTTCACAAGCAGAGGAGTATAAAGTGACTAAAGAGGCAAGTAGCAATACTGAATGTATTGTTTGGTTTGTTGATGTTAAACTTATGTTGAAACATTTTGATAATAATTTATCTGTAAGGTACTGGGATATTTTTTGAATACTGGTGGTTAAAGGTTAGTATGAAAAGAAATCTCTGAGAGAAAAAGTTGGCTAATCGTAGTTACATTTATTCTTCAGGAAGTGGTAGCCTGATTTGTAGAGTGTCAGTATCGTAAACGAAAGGTCGCGGTTTCTGTCATCGTCTCGGCCAAAGACCGCCGTGTTGGCTAATGGCAGTTGGGGCACGTTAAATATGTCATGACGGCAAAGTCCTACAAGTTCTCATAACAAATTATATCTCTGGGGGTACTGAATCAGGGATGAGGCGGTCTCTGATTTGGATCTAAATTCTGACTTGAAGATGGATGAATGATTTCGACCACCTCCTAACAAGGGTTGTGTCGTGTGTGTTCGAGCGAAGTCACTCGTTAATAACGAAAGACGCACACTTCTGCCTTAATGCTAAAGAGCTCCGCTCATTCAAGCTTTGTATGACCAAGTGGCATTAGACCCACCACCCACGTTTATTATTTTGCAGTAAACTTAATATTTGTATAATTATCAACTTTAAACACACACACACATATATATATATATTCACAAAGATTTAAATAAACACACCGTCAGCTTTAAACTAGTAAACAAGTTTATTGAAGGAAAGTAGCGACTTGCATCTTCACAAGTACGAGAATTTGCCCACTACTAGTGGGTATCAGCTTTTATACAAGAACAGGATATTCTAGAAACAACTAATATACCTAATAAAGAAAGGTCTAGAATGTTTGAGAACATAAGGAAACGAGCCGAAAATCCACATTTTGGATATAACAGTCATGGCGAGCATCGAACCCGCAAACTCTGTGTTTGGATGGAGTGCTTTGACCATTCGGCCTCTGAACTTAAATCAAATTTTCTTTACGCGACAATATATCAATTTTACGTGGTTTATCCATGTGAAATAGTTGCGAGTAGGATA
The DNA here is from genome assembly GCA_026543055.1 of Argiope trifasciata. Lineage (NCBI taxonomy): Eukaryota > Metazoa > Arthropoda > Arachnida > Araneae > Araneidae > Argiope > Argiope trifasciata. The sequence continues at coordinate 360,925 of JAPMOQ010042275.1, read as the reverse complement.
TCAGTAATATTTCTAACGTCCTATAGAACAACTATGTACTGGCATATTGAATATTAGAATGTGCATTTTTTTATTATTATTGAGAAGCATATATATGTTCGAATTTTTAAACATCTTTGATCCAGAAGACGACTCTTAGTGTTAGATGTTTGCCCGTTTAAATTTCAGGAAGAATAAGTTTGAAGAAAAAAATATAGATTCTTTATTGATTGGTTTAATTATACTACATTATAATTATAATTTTTAAAAAAATATTTTTGTGCAGAAGACAGCTGCACCCAACTATAACATAATTTTATTTCATTGATTCATGCTTACTTTAAATTTAATGCTTACTTGATATATGCTTTCAAATTAATCTTTTGAAATGAGCTAAAAAAAACAGTTGGGATTAAAATTTTCCACGAATTTTCAGTCATGTCAATTTCAAATTTGAAAAACTATTTTAAAATGCATTCTTTCTCCCAACAGAAAAAAAAAGTTGTTCAGACTATTAGTTTAAAAGCTAAAAAAAAGAATAATAATAAAATAACACAGATTTTTTTATTACTAAAAACACATGTAAAGATTTTTAAACTTCGATTTTGGAGGAAACAAATATCGCTCTTATTGATTTATATGATTGTTTATTCTTATAAGATTAACAAGATTGCTTACTTTTTATCAGATGACTTAATATTATCTTTTCCTAATAATCCTACTTTCAATCATGAATTGACTCACAAGAATAAGTATTTTCATATTTTAGAAAATGATTTTTGAAGAAATAAAGCAATTCTGAGGGCACGCCATGTTGACCACTTTCTACCATTATTCATTTAAGGGGAAAATATTCTGCAATTATATTATCTAAACCAACCATAAAAATGATATTTTATTTTTTGTATTGAATTGTTTTGTTTCGAATTTGATTCCTTCCATATAGATGCTTAATGTGTAGAGGTAATAAGGAATTCACATTTGTATAATACTTACAGTTTGCTTCCAGACACATTAAGGCCCCAAACAATGTATAGTTCGTTCTGAAAAAGAATATTTTAAAGAAATACTGAAACTTGAATGTATTATTTTATGCAGTTACAAGAGTCAGGGAATTGTTAATAAAATACGGAGAATTTTTCGTTTTTCAGAATTATAAAAATTTTTTTAGATAATGATATTATGAAATTCTTGCAAAAAATATAAAATATATAGCTCATAAAACTATGTATTCTTTTGCTATTATTTTTTTTAAATTTTTGTCTCCTAAAAAGAATTTTTTTGACTGCAACTCCGAACAACATATAGCATTCTCTGAAAAAAATAAAAGAATAGATAGGTAAGAATTTTTTCCAGCAAATAAATAAATAAGATGCTGAAAAAGAGTAGTTTCAAAATATTTCTTGCTGATGGGGACAATTTTTTTCTCATTTTTCTTTCTAGATGCTAGATGCCCTGGCTTTCATTTCTTCTACGTATCGATTTTTGCCAAAAAATTGCTACAAATTAATACAAAGGTGACTTCAATAAAATAAATCCTTTTTAGAGTTTTAAACTTTTAACAAATTCAACTCTCATCGTATTTCTTGAGCTATTACTTTCAAATTTCCCAGAGCAATTTAGAGATTATAATTTAATCAATGAGAACTTTTAATATGTTTTTTTTTCTATTTTGAATTTCAAACCATCGCATTATTCATTTAAATTTATTTATAAACCCAAATTTTTAAATAACAATAAGGACTGAAAATTTACCTTTTCAAAGTATATATTCACTTGTTGAAAACATAAGTAAATTCAAGAAACCAAAATACCAAAATAATTTTGTGTAAGTAACCTTTTTTAATAGTTTTAAAACTAATGTTATAATTTCCTAAATTTGTAGAACTGACCCAAAACATTTTGCGCTCTTCTTAAAGTATATGAATTTCAGCTTGAGATTAAAATTTTTGAAGGAATATTTAAGATTTTACATTTAATAAATTTGAGTATGCTTAATTATTACATTTATTATTATAATTTGTTTTCAAGATCTAATATAAGAAAAGGTGTATCTCAATTTGGCATTCTCGTTATATGAAAAAAAATATGATACAGTCAGCTTTGTAATTAAATGATTTTTTATTTCTTATTTATAGAACACGAAAGTCCTGTATTTTAAAACGAACATTTTATGTGCATAACTACACCATTAAAAATTTATCATGGTTTTAAAAACCGAATTAATATTAATTTGAATTTGAAAATAATAAATTGAAAATTTCAGTATTTAAAGTATGACGATGCAAATTATGAAATAAAATCTAGTAAAATGAGATCCTTAATCAGTAATTTATGTATAATCTATTCATTTATTCCCAATTGGCGAATATTTTTTAAATACGATTAAATTACCACCAAACTATTATTGTTGTAAGAACTTTTCTATTACAAATTCTCGGCACCTTCATGCATACTTTTTTTGAGGTTAAAGATGATGATTCTGAAATGTATAAAAACAGCAATATTTATTAATTTGTGAAATTGCCATCAGATTATTTTCATTTCTTATGAAACTATTCCAATTGTCAAAATCAGATAAGTTATTTCCTAAATTTCATATCGTCATTACTCCATAAAATCAGTATAACAGTTCTTCCTTAAACTTAACTATGAAGCTCAAAATACAATTTAATACATCTGTAATATAGTAGGGAAAAGTGAAAAATTATTAAAGTTAGTTACCAAAAATAAAATAATAGCAGAAAAATAATTTTCTATTTTTTGTAGGTGAATAGTTACATTTTTTCAAAGAAAGGAACACGGTCTTTGGTTTTTTACGAAATATTTATCCTCAATTATCATTTTGTAAATGCTTCCTGCAGCTATTATTTTAAGGAATAATAACTTCTTTTCTTAGAAAGCTATTCCAATTGTCAAAATCAAATCAGTCATTTCCTAAATTGTAGACCACCATGATTCCATAAAATCATTATAACAGTTTTTTCGCCAACTGGAAAATGAAACTGAAAATATAATTTAATTCTTCTGTAATACATTAAGGAAAAGTGAAAAACTATTAAAGATAGTTACTAAATTCAAATAATAGCAGAAAAACTCTTAATTTTCTATTTTCCGTAGTTGTATAGCTTCATTTTTTCAAAGAAAAGATCATGGTCTTTTGTTTCTTACTGAAAATTTACTCTGAAGTATCATTTTATAAATGCCTCATGCAGTTATATGTAATGGTTTCTACAAATCACCCTCCATGTTAAAGACGTGAAACTAAATAATAGATCTTGGGACTGATCTTACATATGATGGATGGAACAGAATCTCTTTTGGACACGCGTCCGCTTTCTTCGGTTAATAGAGACAGAATGGGGTGGTTGACAGGTGGGGAGACGACATGTAACAATGGAGTCACGGTGTTCATTAAGAGTGAACAAATGTGGTTCGAAAGACGTGATGAACAACCGGTCGTCATTCGTTTTGTGGGACTTCTCATCTTAAAAGAGATGGATTTCCGGATATTAGGCAGATAATACCAGGAGTTGGAAGACTTCAGAAAAGAACTTTTCACTCATTCAGCTGTTGTTCTGGTGTTTCTGTCTTGTCTCATGATGCTTTTGATGAAAGTTAATTTTTTTGCAATCTATCTAAAAAGGAGAGAGGCGTTTTCCATTCGCGTATCTCAGCTATATAAATAAAAGTGAATGTTTGTCTGTAGGTCTCTTATGTGCTGCCGTACAGCCCATTCGATTGTGATGAAATTTTGAATACTTATTTGTTGCACTTACGGAATGGTTATAGGCATGGCAAAATTATATAATCTATATAAATAAAAATGAATGATTATCTGTATGTCACTTATGCGCTGCCGTACAGCTCATCCGATTGCGATCGAACTTTGAATTATTATTACTCGCACTTACTGGACTTTTATAGGCATAGTAAAATTATCTAATATATAAAAAATATTTGCAGATCTATTTACCGCATCTTTTAACCAAGGATTATTGTCAAAGTATATCGCCAAGGAGACAACATGTAGTTAATATTTCGTAGCTATTGTATGTAAATGCAATGTAAGGTTTTCTATAAGGTAATAATAGAGAGGGTTTTAATAGAGATAGGTTTTTAAAGTTTTAATAGACATGGTACGAGAAATCTTTATGGGCACCAATCCTATAGGTTTGAAATCCTAACTGAAAATTTAATAAAATGTTGGTGCTATTTGCAGTAACTTTCGAAAATATTATAGTACAAATAATTTTGCACAATCTCTTCAACTACATGAAAGTTTTTATGGCAAATCTATTTATTTCCTATCTTTAATCAATTTTAAAAGAAAATATTTTAATCACATTTTTAACGTTAAACTTGAGAATTCTGAACGCATATTAAACGAATCACGAGATACAATAAATAGTTTCTTTCATTACCATTCCGAAAGAACAAGCATTATAATTCTAAAAGAATACACAAATCTAATTCATGAAAATGAATATCTGTTTGTAGAATAGAATAATATCAATAGAATAAATGTTATTTATTCTTTCCTTTATATGTCCTTCAATTTCAATGAATGTAATCATTGCCTGTAAGAAAATAAGTATAATTCTTCCAATAATTCTTAATTAAACAAGATAAGTATTTCTAATTCCAAATGATATTTCCAAGAGTATTTCTTCTGCGGCAGCAATGCGCTCGGTACCAGCTAATATACTTATAAAATTTGGAGGTTATGAGATAGCTGGTTGACATTTCGTGGATTTGATGCTTGAATTTATTAATGAAATAGAAAAATAAATATCAGGTAGATCCCACTTGTAGTATTTATGTTTAATTTGCGAAAACTCATATAATTTTTTTATAAAATTTAACATTTGGAAATTATTGATTTTTTTACATCCATTTTCAGTCATACTTGCATATATTTTATTTATGGCATAAAAATCAGTATTGTAATTTTATGTATCTGAATTTATTGTAAGTTGATATTTAAATTTGGTAATAAACTCCATAGATTAATAGATTATAAGTAAATAATAAAAATAATAAATTTAATATTTTTTGATAAGGAATTAGTCAATTTCCTTGATTTCTTCTTACTGAAAGAACTAAATGTAAATGAAAATGGATTAATTTCCCTTATTCAAAGAATACTTTATTTAAATAAATGAAACATGTATTTTATTAAACGAAATAATTAATGAATATTTATTTATGAAATAATGTTCAGCATATGATACAGGATCGAATGTCTGAAAAATGTAGACGTGGCGGCCGAAAATAGAAAAATATTACTATTTTAAGTAAGATGACAGACATTAATTATTTATTTTTTAAACTAGTCAGCACGAAGAACAATGATCGTTAACTATTTAACTTTTCTAAACCCTTGAAATACATTTATGAAGGATACTTAAGTAATATAATATTTGATGTGAATCCATCATTGCCGAATTTATTGTGTAAATATGTATTCTGAACTCCTTTTTGGTACTTGATTGGTACCAAGCTTTGACCCGGTCCTATAGCTTTAATCTTAAGATAACATACCGAATTCAACAAATTTATGTCTTTCAGTTAACATTGCGTTTAAATAAAAGAAAATTTCGACTGACAGATGCTTAATTCTTTGTCATATCTGGTTCAAAATATGAAAATAATCTATATTTGTGTACTTTGAATTCAGTACTGTCTACGTACCGAGTTCATATACTTTACTATTTACATATCAGGATTATCATGTTCATGTACAATATAAAACCACATGTTTTCTGTGAAGTATTTATATTCGATAATTTTATAGAACTTAACATATAATATTTATACCAATTTTCATTCAAATAGCTAAAAAGTACTTTTTGTATCGTGTTCACAGACGAGTATACAGATTGACTACCTGTCTGACTAAATGACACATAAAGTCTAAATTTTTTTCCAATTCATCAATGTTTGGAAATGAAAGATTTGTCAAAATCTTGTGTTTAATTTGTTGATGAATACAATGCTTCCTTTTTACTTCGTATACAAGAAAGTTAAAAAAAAGCCTTATACAGTAGAAGTTTTCTGATAAAGTTTTCATTTACAGTATGGCTGACTCTGTTCTTAGTAAATATTCAACTTCTATCAAGAACAATATTTATTTTTAACGGTAATAGTGACATCCTCACCAATAACGCACCTTCTTAGACAGAATGTCTAAATTTTCGTCCCAGTTCAGGAATATTTGGCAAGTGGATACTCATCAAAATTTTGTGTTGGTCAATGTAAAGCCTCCTTTTTACTTCGCATACACGAAAATAAAAAAAGGCATTTCATATACAGTAGTTTTTCCGTTAAGTGTATATTTCCATTGATACTCTGTTCTTAGCAAATATTCAAGTTTTATTAAGCACAATAATTAACTTTAAAAGTATCAGTGACATACTGACCAATATTGAACCTTCTTTAATAATTAGTGATTTTCATGAACCTTAGCTTTCCGAAACTCGCTTTTGAGTTGAAGTTCAGAAATACGATCATGCGGTGTTAAAATTAGGCTCCGCTTTATATTCGTTGCCCACAATATCCGAAAGGAATAATGTACGCCCTCTCACTAATGCTTAAATTCAAATTACCTGAAGTCCGGAAATGCTCGCGTTGATTTTAATTATTCCCTTTTAGAGCTAGAATTCTGTTATTAGCGAAAACCAGTTGCCTGAATAAGAGCAGAATTAGCTAGGAATTATTAATGATGCGGACTTGGAAATGTATTTCTCTTAAATTACTCGCATTATCATTACCATAAAGGTTCGAAAGTTCTAATCTTTCAAGTGAAGGCTGGTTAATTCTCTAACGTGGCTAGCATTCGCCATTTTTGAAAAGGAGGGAAAGGTGAAATATGTTATTATCAACAAGTTTTCTGAACGGTAATGCGCTTGAGCAAAGATACACCGATTTATACCGCATCTAAATTACAAAGAGTTCTGATATTGTTTCAGTTAAAGTAACGAAAAGTAAAAGTAAGTTTCAGTAGAGTAAGTAGTTCCAATGTATTTGTGAAGTGCTGGAAGGTTTAGTGTTAAAGAACTTAAGATGTATCTGACAATGTGCCTTTCGTGTGAAATACTTGGATTAGAGGAAAAGTGTTTTGATAATCAACGATGGAATAGTAAATATATTTTAAGATTCAGAATTTGTAATTTACTTGCAACAAAAAACTAAACTATCTAATAAAAAATTGTGGGAAAAGATTTGACTATGTTTATTGTTATTATTATTATTATTTATATTTAAGATCTTTTGACTTGAGTTCTTGATGTCTTTCCTCTGCTTTTGACTCCCTGAGCAGAGGAAAGACACGTTAGCCCTATGCTAGGACGACGGCATACTTGAAAGTAATTACTCACTTTATCACGTGCACAAGATTTTATCATTTATTGTTTTAATCCTTATGAATCGACGGCATAGAAACACCAAGATTGGTTTTAGGATTCCAAATTGTATACATCTGAAGATAAATATATATTACATGTGTTTTAATTATCTAAGCAAATATGAAAGAAAACGGCAGATATTTCTAGTATGCAGCAAACATTCAATAAAATATTTAAAACTGATATACATTAATTAAAAGACTCAGTGAAAATCATGATGCATGGATTTTAATATGCCAGCACTTAAATCACTTATTTCCGAAAGAAATTCTATTAAATTGAGTCCTTGACATCTAGACGCAATTAATTTCCACTAGTTACAATTTTCATCAAAAGAAATCTGAGATTTTATCTTGAATTCTCTTCTACAATGAGCTTCATTAATTTTCTTATCAGAGTAAAGTGTAGAAACTGTGACTGATGTTGTCCAGCAATTAAGACTCTTCACTTCCTCAAACTTTCTAAGAAAATTTCAATGAAATCCTTCGAAATTTAGCCTGGCTATTCATTATTTGTTCAAACGATATTCATCAAACGAATGCTATTTCTATACAACATATTGAATTAATCCAATGCATTAAATGCATTTATGTGGTTTTTAAATTCTTGTTAAAGATCTTTCTAGTCTTTCTATAAGAGGCTGGAACTTTTCAGATTTCCCTAATTAATCAACTTTGTTCTTTGATGTATAAATATTTCGGTATAAAATAGGTTGATTGTTGTATAAATCTAATTATATGAAAATAAATATGTAAATACCAATCATGGTTATAAGCAATGATGAATGAATACATTTAAACTACCTGAGGTTATAGACAAATGTTTTGTGTTTGTAATGCTTAAACGGCATAATTAATACTTAAAATTAAAGCTGAATGCAAATTTTCATGAACAAAGCAATATTTGAGAAAAATATTTTTTACTACGCCTTTTATACCTGCATTATAAATTTTCACTGGAAAGAGTTAATGGCAAAATCTCATTTTTAAATATTTATGTACTGTAATAAAAGGGTTATTACTGTTATGCAAATGTTTTTAAAAATATCGTGTAAAATAATTTTTAAACTTTATAAATGCTAAATTATTTCAAATTATTTAATTGAAATCTTTAATAATAATCCATTTGCTGAAATTCAGAAATTATATTCATGTATTATCTGCTACTTTTCTAGCAAGGATTGGATTTGTGGATTTTAATGGCACAAGAGCCAATTCTGACCATACTGCGCCACTTTTTTAGCAAGATATTGCTAGAAAAGTAGGGATATGCAATTGATTTTTTCATTTTTCAAATTGTTTAAAGTTTTTATTGCTTGGATATTTTTTTGGATTGCTATTAAAATTTAAGAATTAATGAGCATGTTTTTTTTAGGAAAAGTTCCAAACAATAAAAGATAATCTGTAATATTACAAACTTTTTCAATATTGTATGATGCTTAGAATATCAAACAGTAATAATGTGTACCAATAGATTTTGTAAAAAATATTTAAGACAGTGAATTTTAAAATGGTTTTGAAGTATGCTGTAAACCTTTCACCTGAATGTATAATTATTGCAATTCATTTAGGAATACTACATGAAAGCAGGATTTCCTATTGATAATATTGCATTAACGATAACATTAAAATTAGTATTTGCAAAACCTTTAAAAATACATTTCTATGAGCTTTTTCTGAATGTTATACTGCAGTTATGTAGAGTTTGACTCATTTGATGATAATACATTATAAAGATTTGAAAAACAAGTAACATTTTAGCTATCATAGTGACCATGGATTGAAAATTCATTGTAGGCTTTATTAAAATTTTTAAATAGAACTCAAATGGAAATAAACTCATATAATTCACAATTAGATAACATAGAAATGTATAAATTCATAACTGCTAATTGAAATATGCTTCGAATAAATTTATTCATCTGTATCTTTGCTTATTACAAGAATCATTTTTGTTTCGATGCTAATATGCAGAAAATTAATTTAGTCTCCGTATATTTTTTTTAATAAATAAATTTTCTCGATTCACATACATACTAATAATTTTATTTAATAAAAATAATTGAAGTTAATTTTGAAAATATTTGGATTCACAGTACTTTATTTCTGAGTAATGTATTGTTATGTTGCAATCTAACTACAAATCAGTTAATGAACTAAGTGAAAAATCATATTAAAAATTATTTGAACATTGACAATTTAATTTTAAATTATTTATATTTTGAGTTGTATATCGAATCTAAGTGCAATTCAGCTGAACGAAATAAAAAAAAACAATCTATAAATCTTTTATTTATAATTTAAATCAGTTGAAGAAAATATAATTTTAGAATATATTTTTATAAATAGGAAAAATAAAACTGATATATATGATTTTAAAATTTTTTCCAACTCTATATTTCACCTAATTCGTAGTATATTCTGAAAATCGTCCTTCAGAAAACATTTTATTTTTCGTTGAATCAAATGTATGCACCCTAAAAGTACGCGCTTAAGGAGTAAAATGTAAATTTATTGATAATCTAGGTATAAAGTTAAAACTCCTTTTTTGCTTAGGTATCTCGTTTAAAAAGAGGGTCGTGGTGGTAAAATCTCTGCTCACGTGCCACAGGGTTTCAGGTTTAAAGCCTGATTTCACTGAAGAATCGTCAATTAAGAGAGCCTGGTGCATGTTACATACGTCAGAGCCTTCCGTTAGTATGGTGCGATTTGAAGAGGCGGATTCTGTCCCAAAATAGCTCCTATGTTACATTTCAACGGCACTAATGCAATTTCAACGGCATTAATGTAAACAAAATCAACAAACTCTGTTAACAAATTGGTACTGAATTATTCGCCATCACTAAAATGTTGTAATCTGTGCTTTTAGGATAATTTATATTGAATTTTGACATAATAAATTTTCAGACGTAAATCTATTTAGGGCATTGTAATCATATTAATTCATATAAAAATAGTAACAGTCAAAAATGTATTATCTTTCAAATTGATAACCAGTGTGATAAATTAACTGTTGATGTAGAAAATATCATTAATATAATGATAAGTTTACATTCATACATCCTCTCATTAATCATCCAGTCTCATGCTTCGTCATTTTTTTCTTTTCTTTCTTTTCCGTTTTTCTTGAATTGCTTGCACAGAATATAATACAAGAATATGTAGAATACAGCTTGCACGCGAATATATGTCAATACAAAATATGAAACACCTGTCAATCAAATAAAAATGACTTTTGTCATATATTCGATGATAATATTCAATCAATTCTAATCAAAATAAGAAAATAAGGAAATTGCTATTATTATCAATAAGCCGCATTTCTTATTTAAACCAGAATAAGCTTTGTGATATATTTAATATTGTGGCTTAGGCACTTCCGTGTGGAATTGAATTACACACAGGAAGTAAATATAAACCGATTTATGACCTCAACTCTGAACGGAGAACTCAGTATCTGAGAGATCTATGGCTTTTATACCAACAGGGAAAGCACCTGAATACTTTTCTGGAGACAGTAAGAAAAGTCCAGGGTACTTATCTATTAAACTAAAGAAATATTCCGAATCTTCTTTAATACAAAATGAGGAAAAACGCAAATCTAGGAATTAAATAAATGTTTATTCAAATTGTGCATCGCATTGCTATTAACGGGATACGAACTCACTTTTTCTTAATCTCGAGACCAGCGTGATGACCACTCAGCTTTGGAGAGTCGTTTGTTTCTTACCGATGCTGCAACACCAACATTTAATTATTTCAATAATTATTTAACATTTAATTAATTAATCTAATATTAGGTAAAGAGGTAGTCTTAATTTGACTTCATTTCAATAAAAACATTTATGACATCAGTTTAAAGAAACGATTTAAGAATTTAATACATAACTTTAACAGCTTTAACAGCTCACATTTTCTTAATAAGAACCAAGCATCAAACAAGTTAATCGATTTTTCGTTTCTAGATATGAATAAACGAACTTGTTGACTTCAAGAATTTCCAGAGGAATTGTATAAGCAAAAAAACCACCACTTTGAAGAAGCAGTGATATTTATTTGTACTCTTTTTAATTTTATTCTTTTTAACATCATATTTTTCTGTCTCAAATAATTATCTAAAAGCAAAAGCTACTAAAGGCTTTTAGGTAGAGTTATCATGAATTATGCAGCGAATCGAGATATGCTTTGAGTTAAAAAAAATGATTTTTTGAAATCTATGTAGTATGTAATAGACCCTTAAAATTATATAAAAAATTTAGAAACTTAAATTATAATGTTGTAAAGTAATATTTAAATCCTTTCCTCTCGGCATTATTTACTATCCATTTATTCCAAAAGTTTAAGAATATTTTAAGATGAAGCGATTTTAATGGATATTATAGGTTCATTTAAGCATAGCTTTCATGTCATAGTAAGAAATAAAAATATTTATTATGATTGTTTGTTATTATTTCTGATTTTTCTGAATAAAAGTTTTTAATACTATGGTGATTAACGAGCCTAACAAGTGCTTTTACATAAAGCACTCATACGTCAGAAAGAAATAATAGCTTTACAGTGATGCTAAGCCTCGATATTTCTTCCTTACTTTCCAGTTATTATTAACTTTTTGAGACCCGTTTTAATTCGTTTCCTAAAAAAATTAGTTTCTTTTAATGCTATATACTTTTTATGTATACAGATTTTATATTTTTTCCATTAAGTCTTTATGTAAAATTAATTAATTTTATTAATTCTTTAAAGCTTAGAACGTTACTATAGGCAAATAAAATTATAACTTCTCATTTTGATATCGAAAAAATTCTAAAAGTAAAATGAGTATCTAATTGATCTCAAATGCATTTTGTCTTTACTTTTTCACAACTCTAAAATAAAATCATTTCTTTTTTAGGAAAATAATTTTGGGCAAAAATAACAGCACGTTATTTATTATAGAATTGGTGCCTATTTTAATTATTTTTTAATTTTAGACTTTTTAAAAAATTATATAAGAAATATAATTTGACATCTTTTATAATATTCATGCATATTTCTGAAATAAAGGATGTTGGATTCGTCCTTCGAACTCTGAAAGTAGGTATAGTAGTTTTGATAACTGTGCACTTAAAACAATACTTTCAATTTACTGCATGTAAAAAGCATGCACGAAACACTAAGTTTATGAATGAAATGTTTTTTACTTTGAGAATATTCGGATATTTAAAATGTTTTATTTTTCTTTGTTTAACAAAAAATGTTATATAAAATGTAAATGAATCCATATCTATGTCTATACAATTTAGGTTTTTTATATAATCATTTTTGATAAAACAAATAAATTTTATATCTGACTATTTATTTATACACATACACGCACAATTACAACTACAATAATAACCAATATATAATTAGAACAATTTCAAAGAAACATCTCAATAAATAAAACTATAATATTTTGAATAAAACTATAAAACTAATAAAAAAACTATAAAAACTATAAAACTAATAAAAAAAACTATAAAAACTATAAAACTAATAAAAAAACTATAAACACTATAAAACTATAAACTAAACTATAAAACTAATAAACTAACTAATAAAACTATAATATTTTGAATCTTGACTTTTCAAGCTGGTAATTATTTGGCCTGTTGAATTATTCGCTCAAAGAAATCCACGTCAAGGAATCGTCAGAAATAACTAATGCTTTAAATGTCTCATACCATCTTTTTCTGCCTGAGTATCTGTCTTATATAAACCTTTTCTGTCAGAATATTTGTCTAAAATTTTTTCCATCTTCATACTTACCTTATTTCATTTTTTTATAGAACTAACCTTATTTCATACTTTTTTTTCTTATTTCAGATTTTCTAAACACGTAATTTTTAAAATAATACCTGTACTACAATCACACCAAAAATAAATTGTTAAATATCAATAAGTTTTTCAGAGTTAATATTTCTCATTTATGTTTCTCGAAAAACAAAAGCCTTCTGCATTTGATAGTTGTTATAGAACTCTATAAAGAAATATCGTCATTTCTGGTAGCATTACTTTTGAAAGAATATTTCCTGTGCCTTGAAGATATAAAATATATTTGATGCCTGATCTAACAACTAAACCTCTTTTCTCTCCCTTATTCGAGATGGCTAGAAATGGAATTTCTCCTTCACGGGAAGAAAAAAAAGTTTTTTTTATAAAAAACTAGAAAGAAAATGCACCATCACCGGAAGGTAAACAATTCTATGCCGATGCCGAAACAGTTCCTTCTAAAGTTTATCCTGTTTTCTGCCACTCAAACAAGGTGTTCTCCTTCTTCTCCTTCAGCTGAAATACGATTACTAAAATTTTAGATTTCTCCTCTCCTTCAGGAAAAGTTCGAGTTCCTTTGATGTGAAAATTAGTTTTCAGTTACATTTTATGTCTTTTAAGGTTAGAGTATATCAAGTATTTTAAATGGAAATATATATCATGTGTCATGTTTTGTAGCAAATATTAGGATTTTACTACTCGGGTTTTTTATTGTCACTGGATTGAGGATGCTGAAAGAAGGTAAATATATACTTTTTCTTTAAAGACATCGGCATGTGTGAAACTGTTGAATTAGATTCGTCAAATTTTTGAAAAGCAGTGAAACGTTATTTCCGTCCCTAAAATAAGGGTTTTTTTTGTAAAAATAATGAAATAAAACTTCTGATTGCAGAACATTATTATATTATTTTATTTGTTTTACCGATTACGTGATTAAAATGATTATCAATTTTTTTCCTATAAAAAAGAGTATTAATTTCAGTTTTCATTTATAAGTGAAGCTCTATCTTTGAAAGAAACAACCAAAGAACGGCTTTTGGTCAGCATAATTTCTTTGTCTATTATTTTAATTATGAAAATTTAAGAGTCCTATAAAAACATTTTTTTTAAATATCAACCACTAAACCTGCGATGATTTTAACTCTAGCTAATGAATATTGTCGAGGTAATAAAAACCTGAGATGACCACTCAAGCTAATGAAAACCTGCTATGATTTTAACTAGAGCTAATGAATATAGCTAAGTTAATGAATAATAATTTTTTTCAATAAGTCAAGAAATTTTCATCTGATTATAGTCGATTAAAGGCCTATTTATTAATACATTATTATCCAATAGATGAGCTAGTAATTAACGATATTTTATTGCATTTTCGCCTACCCATGTTACGTTCTTATGCGGTTTTGAAATAATTTCATAGAATTTACACACACTAAAGGGTAACAGAGTTTTCACTATACATCAATAAAACCTGAATTATGTAGTCTGTCTAAAGATATGTACTTTCTTTAAACACTAAGTGCGGTTCTCAATACTAAGACAGCTGGAATTTCGAATTAATTAAGGCAAAATTTAGATCCCGATTGCTATCAGAATTAATTGAATTGCCAAACATTTTCGTTCAGGCATTGCTAATGATATCAACTTATGTATCCACAGAAGTCATTAGCATTATTTACTTTACATTGCAGCGACAATTCACAGTAATCATTTGGTTTTGATCACCATGTATAAATACACAACAGCATAACACATTTTTCCAATATTGCCTAACACTTTACAGTTCTGACCTTCGACAAATTTTTAAAAGCATTAAAGTTTCGAAATCTAAGAATCTCAATTTTAAAAAGAGTATGAATGAAAACCTCTGAAAAAGTCGGTTACCATTTTTTCTTTTTTTCTCTACACTCACTCTCTTTCAAAAATAAATAAAGAATTTTGTTCCCCTTTTTTGCATCAATCTTTTTTTCATCACATTTTAAAAGATGCTTCCAAATGTTTTTATCTTCCACAAAATGAAAGATAAAAATCTTAAAGCAACATTTGAAGACATTAAGAAAACTCTTTATTTTATAAAATATCGTTTCGGTGCCTATCATATATTACTGCATACAAAATCTAACCGCAAATCGATGATTCTCCCTCAGTTATAAGAATAGAAGTATAAACTCAATTAAAAAAACAATTAACAAACAAATAGTTTATGTTCTGAAGATAGAACATTTTAGAAACTTCGGAAAGTTTTTTATTTATTAATTTTTTACTCTTAGGAGATATTTTCCTTATTTTGAAGGATATATTTTTTCTTCCTTTTCATTCCCCTTCTAGACGTATTTTCTCCATTTAACTTTGCCCAGAACAAATATAAATCCACTTCAACATTTTTAGGATATTATATTTATCTTATATTCATTTCTTGTAACTATGAGTTTTTTTAATGTTCCTATTTGTTTTCTTCTTTTTTCTCTTTACTTTAATTTTCTTCTGATTATTTCTAAGTTATAGCTTGACAAAAGGAACATTTTTTCAGGAGTCTTACTTCCTTTACAATGGATCAGAAAATGATTGATCATCTATGTTTGCAACTGAAGATAATTTCAGCATTTTTAAGACCATTTTGAAGTGAATGTATTATAAATGAGTCTTAAGAACGTTTTAAAAAAATTGAATGAATAGAAAGAAGAGATACAAATTAATGAGTGAATTTTAAGTTTGTGAATCTGCTTACTACGATGCAAGAGAATATGACATTTGGTACTGATGTAACAGAAATTGTTGTAACAAATGCGAATGAAAAATTTAGTAAATATTTACTCCATCATGAACTATTTTTGTTATTTAAAAATTTGGCTGTTTGTACTTTTATGTTTAAAGATACTATTTCAGCCAATCATGTTTATAGATATTATGACAGAATCAGACAAAGTTTAATTTTTAAATGAATCATCAGAGCATTCATTCAAATGGATGTTGTACAATTCTGGTTTATTTAAAAAAGTACTTAAACCTTACTTTTTCAACCCTCCATACTCGATATTTTCAATACGTTTTTTAAAATGAAATTAACTCTAATTAAAATTCAAAAAATAAGAAAGAGTGAAAATATTTTGAAATGAGAACTCAAGTGATGATGATGATGTCATGTCCGTGTTTCCACGGAAAGGGGGTGCAGTAGCTCCTGAGGGTAAAGACCTCTGATCACCTAGAGGGTAGAAGTTTTGACTTCTAGCTCAAATGAAGGTGACACACACATTCTCTTGCACAACCCCTTTTTACAGGGGGGCACATTAATACATCTCACAGATAGAACACAGAACAACCATGCCCGAACCGGGACTCGAACCCGGGGCACCCAGGAGAACTCAAGTAACCTTTGAATTTATTTCTGTCTTTGGTGCTTGATTAGAAACAATATAGAATAAACCATTCACAAATAGCCTATGTGGGATTGATTTATTCTATGTGTGAATCTGAAATCTCATAACAGTTCTGCTGTTAAATAAATGAATAAGAGGAAATTTGAATCGCCAAATGAACAAAATTCTTTTTTTAATTTCACGATGAACATTCTGTTCTTATTATCTTTATGAAGAACTAGAAATTTACTCTCTAAATATTAATTCCATTGTTCTTAGATATTTATTGGTTTGGATTATTATTAAGTTAATTATTTAATCGGATATTTAAGAGAAATATAAAATTTCATTAATGAAATATCTAGTAATTTTTATAATCTATAAAATATGCTAGGTAATAATAATGTATATGTATTTTGACATGTCTTCTGTATTCCAAATCAAAATGGTTGGTTCATATGAAAAAAATGAGGTTGGTGAAAATTATCCGACATTATTTTATTCATCCAATAATTTCTACAATCACAGAAAATAATTTTTAGCCATATTTGCATCTTACAAATGAGGAAATTTCTTTCTATTAAATTATCTGCACTTTAAAAACATTAAAAAAATTTTGAAATTTAAAAAAATGGCATATACTGAAAGAATAAACTTTTAACAAATTAAATTAATACATTTAATTACATCTGTAAATAGTTTTAAAAATTACATTCAAAATTACATTAATCTAAATTTATATCTCTTTAATATAAGAAAAGGGATCAGATTATCATTCTACTTTCATTTAATCAGGGACATTTTCTATTATTCATAATGTAAAGGCATAGCAAAAATTATTTATTTAATTTAAATATAATTCACAATATAAGCTTAAATATCTATAAGTAAATACTGTGGACATTTTTACAGCATAAAAAGTATTGCTAGATTTTGCTATTTTCTGTCATTTTATTAAATTTATCTGCGAATAATTTATCTTTTAGTTCGCCGGTTTTGCAATATAATTCAATTGAAAAAATAAGTAGAGATGACAATTAAAAGAACTGGTTCCTCTGTTTTACTCTTTTTGTGTTTGAAAGCATTTGCTTTGTTGTCATGACTTTCATTCATTTGCTTTGGTAATCTTTAGTTTTAACCTGACACTTCTTAATTTATTCCAAATATTTTCCATCAGGATATTACAAAAATTTTACTATGTTTTTCTTACTATGTATTTCTACTATGATATTACTACGTTTTTCTACTAAAGGACTGTTTATTGTATACACAATAAACAGTCCTTTAGTAGAAAAACATAGACTACGCTTATTAACGCTAAAGACCGGACAGCACAAAGACAACAAATATTTACAGGTGACAAATATGTACAGCGAAGGCGAACATACAACAACAGTAGCTCAAAAGTCGAATTCTGGTAATAACAGGAGAGTGGATCCTCGAAGCTTAACTCTACGGTCTCTCCAGATGGTTAAAACATTCATATATGTTTTCTCTCTTTAGTTACTGACTCACCAATTCGAGACTAAAATACCCGATTACTTCAGCTTGAGAATCCAGTTCAGGACTAGTCCTCTGTTCAGGAATATCAATTCAATAAACTCGCCAAGACTCCTACACAGCTTCAGAACACCGGATTTTTATTGTTCCCGGGTATCGGGGCTAGAAGCTTCTGGACCAATCAGAGCATAAGTGGACATATCTCTATTCCTAATGGATGGATCGACAAAAATTCTCTAAGTTTCATTATCCATTTTGTAGCCAAAACAGCCAAGCTCTGAGATCATTGATGTGACACCTAGCAGTATTCAGTACAGCTTACTGTAAATCATTTTTTCTTGTGATGGAAATTTCTGTGCTGGTAGACAAAATTACAAGTTTGGAACAACATTTTTAAAAATAAAAATTGAAAATTTACTCTTACAAATTTTGTGAAATTTATGCCAAAGATCTTTTTGAGTAAATTGCAAAACACTTCAAAATTCCTATTGATAGATGATGGTAGTTTAGTTTAGTTGCATTAACATCCCGTTTTGAAGCAACACTAGGGCTATTTCGGGACTTACCTCGTAATTTTGAGTCACCTGATGACACCTGATGCTGTACCTCACCCTCCGATCTTCCACACCACACTAGAAGGAGGACATTTGGCCCCTACGGATTGAACACCCACCTGACACGCTTACATATCATTGCTTCTGTGGAATTGGGCCTCGAGCCAGCGACACTCCGTCTACGAAGCCGAAACCTTACTACCAGGCCAATGCGTCGCTGGCGGTGCAGATGAATTCGCTTCAGGACTGAATGCTGTTTTTTAACAGAAATTGCATGCATTACCTCTGAAATTAAAGAAATGTTGTAGCTAAACAAGAAAACAGAGGAAATTCTTTGATGCACTTCCATGTAACCATTTCATGAGAATCAAATCCGTGATAAGAAAGCTTATCTCAAAAGTCATAGAAGAAATCGGGAAATCATCAAAATGATCGAGGTTAAGAAATAATTAGTGTCAAGATTGGTGCATATTTATAGAAGAATTCTGTTTCTAAAAGTATTTTTTATAATAATATGCAGCCTATTACTTACTGTCAAAACAATATTTTTGGAATAATGACTAGCAATTGGTTCAAATAAATCCTGTAATATTTATGATATGATCAGAAATAAAACAAGATTCAAAGGAGCGTATTAAGCTATTCTGGATTTCTATTAAAAATAGAGATCTAAAACAAGTTTAGTGAAAATTGCTTACCTTACTATAAAGCATATCAAAGTATGAAGGTAAATGAGCGACTTTTCCATGAACAGAAACCTACTCACTTTATATACAGTCATAAAAATTATATAATTTCTTAGTTATTTTAAATTTCTCAGAATATATTAGATCAAACTATACGAAGTGCTTCTTTTTTTGTTTAGGAAAAGATGTAACCAGATCCATCAATGGAGCCTTTAGGTAATATGTATTGCCATATCAAATTTGGCACTTTATGGAATAAAAAGTTGTGTTGGTTCTATGAAATGTACGTATTGCATATATAATAACAAACATTTTTAAATAAAAAAATCCTTAATTCTAACAAAATTCTGAAACAAAAACTTACTATTCTGAAGGTATAACAAAGAAGAAAATAGGTTTAAAATGTAAAATTTAATTATTTAATATATTATATAAAATTCTTTAGCAAAAGCATAAAATCATGAAAATAAATTTGAGTTTTCAGCCATTAAAAAAGATTAGCTAAAATGACGACATATATCCACTGCTAATAGTGTAAAATTTTAGGTGTATTTGATGGACTTTACAGAAAGTGAAGCCCTGTACGAATTTCAACATTGAAATGTTTTCCTGAATTTCTACCTACCCGAAAAAACACCAAATTCTTCCAATAAATCAACTTAATCTTCAATATTAGTGCTAGACGGATTTCGCCCTTAGAAATTACAGCTGAATGCTCCAAGATCCTAATTTAACTAATTTGACAATATTAAAAATGAACTTCTGTCTAAAATACATAATTTTAATTTCAGTTTATTTACAATGCTATTTATAAAATAATTTGAATTCTATATAAATTATGAATAAAACACCTTTATTTAAGAAATGGAAGTGCGTTCAAAATTATTTTTGATAATAAAGGAAAACCAGTTACGGATGGGATAATCCACATAGTTTAAAATAAATTACAAGTGCATTTTTTTCTCCATCTTTCAGAAAGTAGAAGAGAGTACTTTCAAGCTTTATCAATAAATTTCTAGTTCTAAATATTTTGATGTTTCACTTATCGGCCTTATAATTACTAACATAATAAACAACATATATGAAAAAAATAATAAATTTTTAAATATATCTCTATATTAATAAATAAATAACATAACGTATTTATAATACATAATAATACATTATAGTTGGTTGGGTTTTCTGGGGCAAAAGCCATATTTGGCCATGCTGCGCCAATCAAATGGGGAAAATCATTTCGATGGTATTAAAAAGTTATTCCGATTTTAAATCAGGCATGGCTGATACACACCCATGAAAAAAGCAAACGTTTATTAAGTATTGCCACTTGAAAAAAATTACAAGCTGATCACAACTTAAATAAAATCTCACAGACCAATGGACTGTAAGAATTAAAAAAAAAATATTAGAGTGAGGTTTCACACCAAGTAATTCACTCAAGTCTATAGAAACTGCACCGAAAACCGTAACAGATGATTATTAAAAACTCAATTAGGTGGTCCAGGGTTTGAGTTATAATACATTATAAGTACATATTTCTAATTTACATTATGAAAATTTCTTACACAACATGGCCTTAGGAATTTTCCAACTTATAGAAAATTTATGCTTTTGACTTTTATCAGGCAATTTTGAGTCTAAACGTAATTTGAAAATAAGTACAATTATTTAAAGGTTTTTTTATTTTTAAAATGACGTTATTTAGAGTTACTATGAAATTCATTTTATACTTGCTGAAAAACATATATATCCTCTATCACGTTTTGCACATATTTATGTTTCCAAGAAAATATACATTTAGAAATTGGAATGCGCAGCACGTATATTTAGAAATGCTCTAACAAATATCGAATTCCGACTGAACTCAAGAAACATGCGAGCACCAGAGGGCACAAAGAATCCTCTACTACATCCGTTTGAAATTTGAAAGGATGCTCTAAAGTTTATCCTGTCCCTCAAAAAGCGGAAATATTTTTTTAAAGTCACGACGTAAACATAAACAAAATTTCAAACACGTATTTTAATACAAAGAGCATAAAAACTGTTGAGTATTATTTTGTGTCAACTTGTTTCAAAAGGAGAGTTCCTTTTCCTTTCCTTGTTCCTTTGCCAATAGTTTTGTTCAAAAACTGAAGATATGTATTAGTATGCAGAAAGTATATATGTATTAAGCTATATATTAATTAGTAATATATAGTTATATATTAGTTAGCAGAATTAAGAAGTAAAAACATATTTTCTCTTTACGGTGTCGAAGTCTTTGCAATTAATTTATCAACCAGCTATATGAAATCATAAGCTTGATGTGGTTTTCCGATATTGGAACAGTAACAATTATAGTAATTTAAACATTAGCTGTTTATTCATTTTTTGATAAGAATCATAATATTTGATGTTTTCACTGATTGCCTGATAAATTAAAATGAATTTCATATATAGGTTATGTCTCATTATTTTTTTTCAGTACACTTTTAATAATAACAATAATGTAAGTTCCTCGTACTATGTTACCCATTATTTCTTATTTACGCTTTCTTGCAAATAGTGTTAGCACTAACTACAAATTTGAAAAAAAAAGTAATTACTTTACCTAAAATATGAAAAAAAAAATACATGACATAAATAGATAAATGTTGATTAATTATTATGTCAGTAATTACTTTACCTAAATATTGGAAAAAAGTACTTACTTTACCTAAAATATTCGAAAAAATACATGACATAAATAGATAAATTTTGATTCCAGAATCGATCATACCCAATGAACTCATTTGGTTCTTTTATGTACATTTCATCAATTTGAATCATGTATTTTTAATTTTTGTTAGCAGGTATATAACACCTTCAATTTTTTATTATTTCAAAAAAAAATGTTATAAATCACATAAATGATATCGAAATTTATTTAAAGAATGCTAAATTTATTAGAATAATATTTTTTTTGAATTGATAATCATATATTTTTTGTGCGTATAATAATTTGTAACGATTAGTAATATTTCCAAAGAATTTTTCTTTTGTCCAATATCATTTGCACATTATTATGAATATATTTTAACATACATCATGATTGTAAGACGAAAAATTTAAATCAAATTTCGGAGTCTTTGAAATGTTCTAAGTTTATCATTTCTTTATTATTTTAACATTTTTATAAAGTAATATGAATTATTCAAATAATAGGAAATTTTATTCAGCAAGAAAAGTAACATTTACTAAATTTATTATTAATTAGAAATAATAAAATGAAAGTGACGTAGAAGTGTCAATGAGCTATAAATTTAAGTAATAAATAATTGAATTAAAATATTAATAAAAATTGAAATAAAAGAACGGTATAATATTTGAAATGAAATAAAAAATATTCTTATAATGAATAATTTTTTTTTTTAAATTCATGTTTAAAAGATTAGTTTCAACATATTGTTTTTATTGCACATTAAGCTCAGATTTTTCATTAGTTAATGTATTTTATTATAACACAATTCACTTTACGACCACAGCCTAGGACATCTACTCGCACTTCCAGGTTTATATAACTTAATATGATCATTTAGTAGGAAAATAGTGATTTTGACAATTCTATTGAAATAAATTGTAAAAAACTATATATGAAACTGTATTTGAATATTATAAAAACACTTAGTCTTCTAATTAGATCTATAAGGTGCGAAATTTCTGAGTTCCTTTTTTGACGCGTTAACGTGTAAAAACACACTAGAAAATTTTTTATACATATAATTTTAAGTTTAAAAATCTAATTTTTTGACCGTAGGTCATTCTTACATGTTTGAAATCATTTCAGTGAGAAAAAGCCCATATTATATTAATTATTAATTAATTTATTAATATTTAATGATGTAATTAACTTTTTTTAAAACACGATACTTTAAATTCTAATTTGTACAGACACACAATTCTAGTTTTAAATTATGTCTAATATTAGTCTTAGTATTGTCTACCTATATCTACCTATATTATAAAATAATAAAAAAATTTTCATCAATGATGAGTAGATAAAGTGAGTAAAAAAATTTATTTCTACAAATATAACTTTGATTGAAGCATAAGCATCCACCGTTTCATACAGATTATGTTGATACACAAATAATTGTATTTGGTTAATTTCTGTTTGAGTTATGATTATTTGAAAGAAACAACATAGTGGAAAATACACTGAAGTGACAAAAGTCATGGGATAGCAATATGCAAATATACAGATGGCAGTAGTATCGCAGCGGAAAAGTAAAAATGCGCAGTTCGTTTTCCAGAGCTTTCATTTGTGTTCAAGTTATTCATGTGAACGGGTTTTTCGTGATTTATGGCGGCACAACGAGAATTAACAGACTTTGAACGTGGAATGTTAGTTGGAGCTAGACGCATGGGTCATTCCATTGCGGATAACCTTAGTGAATTCAACATTCCGAGATCCATAGTATCAAGAGTGTGCCGAGATTATGAAATGGGCGACCACCTGCACTTAACGACCGAGACCACCGACGTCTGTGTAGAATTGTCAGTGTTAATAGACATGCAACACTTCTTCAAATAACTGCAGGAATCAATGTGGGACGTACGAGGGACGTGTCCGATAGGACTGTGCGGCGAAATTTGCCTTCCTTGGGCTATGACAGCAGAAGACCGACTCGAGTGCCTTTACTGACAGCACGACATCGCCTGCAGCGACTCTCCTGGGCTCGTGAGCATATCGACTGATCGCTAGACCAGTGGAAAACCGTGGCGTGGTCAGATGAGTCATGATTTCAGTCGTTACGAGCTGATGGTAGAGTTCGAGTGTGGCGCAGACCCCACGAAGCCATGTACCCAAACTGTCAGCAAGGCACTGTTCAAGCTGGTGGTGGCTGCATAATGATGTGGGCTGTTTTTACATGTCATGGACTCGGTCCTCTGGAGCAACTGAACCGATCATTAACTGGAAATGGTTTTGTTCAGCTGCCTGCAGATCACTTGCAGCCATTCATGGACTTCACGTACCCACACAACGATGGGATTTTTATGGATGACAATACGCCATGTCACCGGGCCAGAACTGTTCGCGATTGGTTTGAATAACATTCCGGACAATTCCAGCGCATGATCTGGCCACCTAGATCGCCCGATATGAATCCCATCGAATATTTATGGGACATCATCGAAAGGTCTGTTCGTGCCCAAACTCCTGCACCATTCACACTTTCACAATTGTGGACGTCTATACAGACAGCATGGCTCAATATTCCTGCAGAGGACTTCCACCGACTTGTGGACTCCATGACACGTCGAATTGTTGCACTTCACCGGGCAAAAGGAGGACCGACACGATATTAACAGTCATCCCATGACTTTTGTCACTTCAGTGTATATCATTCTTTATAAAATGTGCTTAAAAAATAGCTGAAACTAGAATTTTTAGTGAAAATACCTGAAGTAAAACTCTTATAACTCCAGAAATATTCCAAATATTGACAACATCTTGGTATCGTTTGAAAGCTAAAAGATCGGGAAATATTTTGAAGCAATAAAATTAATAAATATATTGAATGAGTTTCGAAGTTTTAAGTGTTTACGTACACCTTAACTTAAAGCAACAGAATTTTCCAAATGTTAAGTAGCAAAAGCGTCGATACTGACAGGATTTCTATTTACCAAAAGGAATATATGAAAGAGAATTAAAGAGACAAATGAGCTGTCAGAAGTCAGAAACGTTTTATAAGTTCGTGTTTCAAGGGTTTATTCTTTGAAGACCTTTTTCACTTTAAGACTTTATAAGAGTTCTTTTCCATGTACTTTCATCTTAAAAACTGAAAAATGTAGTATTTGGGAAAAAAATGTCTTTTGCTTCGAATTTAAAAAAAAATGTTTGGTTTTGTATAGATGAAAAATATAGATGTCTGGAATTTTAAATGTCTAAAAAAATATAAAAAGGATGTTCAAACTCACACAAAAAATACAAGTTTTTACGCTTAAGACAGAAAAACAATAAACAAACAAATAAAAAACGTTAAAAGATTTTTTTTTTATGAAGGAGCAAGTTTTTAATTTTTTTGGGGGGCTGTGCTGTATTTTAGTAGTATTTTATTCACTGAGCTTCATATAGCACTACGATCCTGAATATGTTCATCATTTTAAGAAAATCGTATTAATTCTTTACCAACATTTTTCTATTTCATTTTGGTACCTTTAGAGTGACTTTGGTACCTTTTGGTACTTTGTTTGATCAAGGAAGTTTTTTTTTCTTCTGCTGGAAATTTTTCTTTCTTTTTTGGTATCACTAATATTGAACTTAAGAGATAGTAAGTTTAGCACATCTTTGATAAACATATTTTTTTTAAAAATAACAAGTTTAAAGGCATATTCATTCTAAAATAGAAATTAGATGAATTATACGAATAAAGCTTGGACCATAAATAGCTTTAAATTTTTAAAAGTTACCACGCATATCTTTAATCGCAATCTAGAATTACTGTAACATAAGGATTTCGTACATCGATTGGTTCTATTTGGAAAGCAATTGTTTTTCTATAGAGCTTTTTGTTTCAATAAAACAAGTCCTGAGTTTTTTGAGTAATTGTTTTATTTAGTATTATATCCTCTACTGGGTTAGTATTTTTAAAATCATTTTAAGTGTTACAACTTTGGTGAAAGGTTCTATGAAGCTGATCAAATTTCATTTATCATCTTATGTTTATTTTCCCAAAATGGCAAATTATGTTTTTGTTCAGATAAATAATACAATATGTTAAAGTGGCTATGTAGTAGATTTCCCTAATGTAAGCATTAAATTGCTTTTAACAGAGCTGTCAAAATATTTACAAACAAACTATGTATGAATACTTTGACTAAAATCATAGAGTGGAATTGTGGTGAAATCATCATTCTCATTGTATGAATAATGCTCTTTAGTACCACAAAAATTCCTATTCCATCAATTCTTCAAATAACTGAAGTGATATATAAAAACATCCTAAAAATGTGAATGAAATTGAAAAAAAAAAGATTACTCTGGTCATTAATTGATTTTTATTGAATATTTAATTTAAAAATTATTAAAAAAGAAATTATTTAAGAAATGTTTTATTCTTCTTTAATTTTATTCAGTGTTTTGCTTAAAAACTTTTTTTATTGTTGAAAAAATATATTTCATATCAATTAACTGATATTCAAATAAATTTAGTAAAATCTTTGCACATTGTAAATTTTCAATTTTTTTTTGACATCCGAATATTATGAAAATTCAATGATTTCTTTGAAAGTTATCATTAGCAATGTCGTTTTACTTATATACATAGTAAAATATTGCTAAATTTTAGAAAGATCATAATGAATTTGAATTAATTAAAAATTGCCTTATAAATCTAATAAATTGAGCTATTTTTAAACATTATCACTTAAGGAATTTGGGTTTTCTATCAGATAATACTTTATTCAGAAATTTTATAAGTATTAACAAACATTTGATTTAATTTTAATGATTTAACAATTTCAGTTTAAAAAAAGCTTTCCTCGTTTGTGACAAAAAAAAAATTCCTATTTTATGAACAGAGCCTTATTTATTAAATTTGTAGGGAACCTAAAAGTTCTAGACGAGATATTTATATATACAGAAAGAAATGTTGATTTTAAAAACTAAATAATGTAGACTGGATTTGATATCTTATTTATTATTTATTTTACCATCGAAAAATTGTAAGGTTCAATCTAAATAGCCCCCTATTCAATTTTGAAATCCATTTTACAATATACTAATTCCTTTTAAGTGTCAAATTCTTAAATTGCTTTTTATAATTATTTATGTAATAACACAAAAAGCTACAATTTTTATAAATTTTACAAAATAAAATTCTTTTATAAGATGGTCTATTCTATTTCTGTATATTATGTCTATCTATATATATCAATTCTTAAATGTAATCTACATCTCTATCAATATATGTATCTATATAAAATTTATATGTCTATGTATTTACCTACATCTCCCTCTCTCAATATGTACATATGTGTGTATCTATATTTATCTTATCATTTTTTTCCGTACAGAACTACTTAAAACATTTCCCATTGCTGTATTATAATATTTCTTCAAATATTTATAAGTAGGCAAGTATCCTTATAAATTTACATTTCACGATCTTAAATATATAATTAATTGATATCTTTTTAACTGTAACTGACCCCAGATACAGTGAAAACAGGAAGGCATCTGTCGAATACTTCTTCCTCTTTCTTCAGTTAATGGAGACAAGTTGGGCATAAGACAGGTGGGGATAGACGTGCAACAATGGAGTCACGGTGTTCATTAAGAGTGAACAAACGTGGATCGAGGGACGTGATAAACAACTGGCCGCCCTCCGTTTTGTGAGACTGCTTACACGCTGGAAAGAGATAGATGTCCGGATATTGAGAAAACAATAGCACGAATTGGAAGCCCGTAGGGAAGAAAAGTGGCCCCTGTCTTCATCTCTTTTTATGTACTGGCGCTTGAATGGAGTTATAAACTTTGGATTTTTTTGTCTCTGTTTAAAAGTAATTGCTCACTTTCCTCTTTATAAAATTTTATTTGAAGGGCTTCTTCTTCAGAATCAGTTTTTCATTCCCTTGTTCTCAGTTTTTCATTCTCATTTGTTAATACTATGAAATTTGTTATTTGTTGATATTATGATATTCTTGCTAATGTTAATATTATGATAATCTTGAAGAAGATGAGCTTCACTTTAACTAATTTCGAAATAAGTTATTATATATATATATATGTGTGTGTGTGTGTGTGTGTGTGTCTGTGTGTGTGTGCGTCGGTATTTGATAAAAAGTTTCCATCATAGAATACATTCTCCACAAAAAAATGATTGTAGAGTAATGAAATTTGGACATTGCATTTGTCTAGTTAACAAGTTTGATAGATAAAATTTTCACTAGTCACAGGTTAATTTAAGCTGAATAAAATGCATTTCAAATGTGAAAAACTGTTACATTTATAGTTGGTGTAACCTCCAGAATTTTAAATGCAGGCCTGCAAAATGCACCCATTATATCATACAGGTGCCGAATGTAACTTTGTGGTATGGAGTTCCATGCTTGTTTTACTTATTCAGTCAATACTGATGGACAGTGATGATTGTGGAAGTTTCAGGAGCTGTCGTCTAATAATATTCCAAGCGGGCTCAATTCGATACAGTTCTAGTGATCTCGCAGGTTAAGGTAACATGTCGACGTTTTGTAGAGCACATTTGGTTACAATGGCGGTATGAAGGCGAGCTTTATCCAGCTGGAAACTCCCCCTAGAATGCCGTACATGAATGGCAGCACTGCAAGCTGAATTAATATATTGACATACGAATTTGCAGTTAGTGTGTTATGGATAATCTCGTGAGTGCTCCTTCTGTCATAAGAAATTGCTTTTAGTTGCAGGCGTTCCCTTGGCCTCCTTCTGATCAACACCTGACCATCACTGGCACCAAGGTAGAGCCTTCTTTCATCAGAAATCTACACTCTGGCAACCAATGAGCTATAGATCGACATCACTGGAGTCGATAATGACAATGGTTTGGAGTTGGTGGAAAGAATGTTACAGTGAGTCTGGCTCGGTGCTTTAGAATATGGCTTTCTATCCTCTCATTAGTACCCCGTGACCTCTCGGAACCCGGCCTTTTTGAGGCAGTATTATCCCTTGACCACTGTTTCCAACAATCATGCATAGTGGATACATTCCGGCCAAGTCTTTCCGCATTATCGTTGCCAGAAAAATCCCCCTTCTTGTAGTCGTATTACATGATAGCTTTCAAACATTAGGAGATGTTGATAATGTCTTCTTCGTCTTTTTAAAGGCATTCTTTGTCAAGATTGAATTCAATTCGTGAAATTTCTAATATGAAATGCGCTCACAAAATTTACAGGACGCATTTATAGCAAACCTAATTTGCAACTTCTGAGTGGCTCCATTAATGTAATACTTATGTGTGAAGCTTGGAATTTGAATCGATGTCATCTTTCATATGTATAAACACACCTACCAAATTTGGTTTATCTAACAGAAGTGTTTCTTGGGGTTTTTCTCTCCAATGTATTTATATCAAATAATTAAGTAAATTATAATTTTTCAAAGCTATTTAAAATGAATGAACAATTTTGTTAAAAATGCTATTTAATATATTCATTTATAAAATATTCCAACCCAAAAAAATCTGAAATTCAAAATATTCTGCCGTATAGCAGCATTTTGATTATTTTTAAATTAATGGCTTAATCAGTTCTATCCATGAATTTCTACTTGGATAACATAGAAGTTAACACTGATGTCTGTGTCAAAAGTATTAATCAATTGGATTTTTTATTCCATTAACATGACCTTAATTAGAACAGGAACTTTTCTAATTAAGGCCAATGAACTAGAGTTTTTTGAACTCAATAGGATGTTTCGGAAATCCAATAATTGACCTTTTATTCATCTAATGTGATATTTGATATTGACCCATGAGATTTGCTAAGAAAGCAACATAAGAAATATAGATCTCAGAACATATTTTTTTGGCTATAGAAACAATTGAGAAGAAAGCCTTTTTTTGTAGTAAGTAATCAAGAAATTATCCAATCTATTAAAAATTACAGTGAAAAGTATAAAAAGATTTGAAAAATACTGAAATCCTATAAGATGTTTAAGTAAATTACAAAAAAGGGGGTTGGTTTGCACCTGCTCTATATTCGGGTATCTGAAAATAGTATTAGAGACTTGGAATTTGTAAGGAATCATTATATAGTATTTCTGAACACAAATATTTAAAATACATCTAATGAATATGTTCCACAATTGCAAAAATTCAAAGCAGGGAACTAAGTTTCCATACAAACTAGTTAATAGAAATTGACTGTAGTGGTTGATGATTTGATTAAAGTCTAGAGGTTAATGGTTTGTTAACAAATATTTAACCATAAAGTATAATTTTAATTAGTAATACTTTCGTCAATACCATTTAAAATCAAATGCTATATTTGGAGATATGTTCACTATAAGAAATTCTTAATACTTTCATAGTTCGTGTTTATATTACATTTTTCATCCTCATATGAAGTCTGAAGATAAGCGATTAAATTGAAATTGTTTCGCAGGGCCTTTCACTAAATGTATAAATTTATTGCAACAATATAGCAGAGAAATTGTTGCTCCACCCTACAAAAAATTAATTATGTTTCAATGCAACAATTTATTAATGACTATTTCATTGGAAATATGTACTATTCATTCTTGAATACCAAAATCTTCCATTTTTTTGCGCATGCGTTAGGAGGCATTTATTTTCTAATTAAAAAGGTTGAGTGTAAAAAAACCATGAATCTAAATTTTTAAATCTTTTGAAAATAAATTAACTGAACATTATACATTGTACCTAATTTATTATTCTTTTAGAATAATACAGCTGAAAAATCAGCTGAATAATACGGCTGATTTGTTATTAATATTAATTTGAAGAATTATTATCTTATTATAACAGAGTTTATAAATAATAAATTTGTAATTTTAATCCTGAAATTTCTAAAAATGTTTTGAATTTTGAAAAAATATCAGATTTTCTCTTATAAAAACAAACTAAGGAAAACATTTGATTAAATATAGATATTGATTGGAATTAATATACTTGACAAGAACTTATGTAATATAAAATATGTTACAAAATCAGACGAATATGAATCTGAATGATGACATCATTTTTAGGAATATTATTTCATCAAATATTAAATATTTCTGCAGTTTCGTACGCCATTAATAATAATAAACATTGTGATAAAAATGTTCATTATTATTAAGCGAACATTTCTAATAATAAGTCAACAATTTTAACAATAAGTGAGCATTTTTAGAAATGTAGAACATTTCACCTTACTACAAAAATTGTTATATTGATTTTTCTGGGAGAATTTTTTTTATTCAATAAAATTTAATTTCTTTGATAAAGTTCATCTCAGATCAGATTTAATTGAATCTAATTATCAAAATTAAATGTCCTTCTTTTGGCAAAAAAAAATAATCTTGCATTAAAAAAGTAGTTCAACGCTTTCACTGAATATTCAATTAATATACTTTTTCAATAAGTTAGGAAGGAAATATCAAAATAATATTAAATATATCGAAAGTTTTTATACATTCATAAAAAGGATAGACTTGTTGTATTGAAGTTTATTTAATTTAATTCTTTTCATGTCTCTAAAGATGTTAGTTTATAGTTTATTTTGTGCTCATTTTCTGAAAATATTTTCTGATTTAAAATTTAACGTTTTAGATAAAAACTTCTTAGCACAGTTACAATGAGAAAATAATTATTAATTAATCATCAGAAAAATTAAATTTTATTATTCGCTAGTGATGTTATCTGATGTTATATTTAAGAAATGATTAAGGATGCGACATGAATTTTTTTGAGAATTAGCTTCATTTTGCATGCGAGCGAAAAACATTGTTCTGTTTACAGATTCGGAATAATTTTATTCTTGAACGAAGATGCATATACTATAGAATATATTGCCAGGCATGGATTACGTAACTCCTTGAAGAAAATCGGGATCCGGAATAAATGTATGGAAAGAGAATTATATTTTATACTCTGCATTCCTCCTCTTTCCAGAAAATAAATTAGAAGCATTAATGTTAAGTTTAGCATGCATAAATTTTTTTTTTTGGAATTAGAGGACGTATATGCAAAGCATATTATTATTGAATAAATTGAAAAATAAATAAATATCGTAATAGAAAATTAAATGCAGTTTGTGACAAAGTTTCAAATAAGTATCCAAAGGGTTTGCAATTTGAAGCCACATATTTCTCATGCTTATATTCATGTAATTACACTGCGTTGCGATAAAATTATATGTTAAATTAGGTCATCAGTGTCTTTTTTCAACTTTTGTTTGAGCCTAAATCTGAATCTGGTGCAACCTTTTCTTTTGGATTGTTAACAGATAAATAGTCTATTCAGTGGTGGCTTTGTGTGTTTGATATTTTATTTTCCATTGTAAAAATGACTTTTTTTGCGAGAACTTCTCTCAAATGTGTAAAAGTTCTCTTGGGATATCTTGCGATTGATGGTACAGTTTAAGTGATCAAAAAATAGACGTGGGGAGCCTATTCAAGACGAACGAGTTCAATCTAGCTACGATTAAACTTGTTCTCGTACGATTGAACGAGTTCAGTCTGGCTATTGAAGAAGAACGAGTTTCTAGCTTTTTATAATTTATTTTCAAGGAAACATATTTGAAGGAATATTGAAATGGTTTATTGATGGGCTTAATGTTTCAGAAAAAATGATTCAAACATATATGTTTCAAGCAATATCGTTATGAAAAGGAAATTTCAATGTGTTGTTGTGTATTGTTTTTGAAAATAGTATTTGAGCAATAATAAACATTCTATTCATATTTTTTAATAGTTTGTATATTTTGTTACTTTTTTTTCGCGCTTTTTTTTCATAATGGACTATCTATTGAACACGTTTTATTAAAAAAAATAATTGTATGTACAACATCCATAGCAAAATACATTGTTATAAATTATATCAACAGTAAATTTCACTTTAATATGCCTCTTTGATTAATATATGCATTGAGTGTTATGATATTGTGATTATAAAATAGAATTTTGTTTTGAAAAAGAATTGACAATAAAAAAAATAAAGAATATGGGAAAGGATCTAAATATGTAAACTTTTTTCCTTTAAATTAAAAAAAAATATTAATTTTAACAAAAAGAAAAACAACTAAACTAAATACTTAAAATGTCAGTACTGAATTCAATTATTTAATATAACAAAAGCGAGCGATATAAAATTTTATTCAATTGCTTAATTATTGGTTTGAATGAAAAACATTATCTCAAAATTTCCAATAATAAATATTTATGAGCCATGCCGTCTTACTAAAAATAATATCTATTAAATAAAAATAATAAAAGAAAAAATAATGCCCTGTTTTAGAAATAAACCTTTCAAATGTTTAATTGAAAGGGTATTTTCTATATTAAAACAAACAGGTGTGTAGATATATTTACAAAAATAATTCGAACTGATTAATTCCTTAATTAAAAAGTTTTCTTTTTGCTTTGAAATATTTCAGCTAAAGTCGAAATTATTTACAAGATATTTCCAGTTTCCTTACCTTTATAAATATTTAAATATGCATCACAATACATTAGTGCCCCCAAATTCTTAATTGCCTCTTAACTTCGAGTTGAGTGTTGTAACCATTCGGCTATGGAGATTCGAATGTTTCTTTTCAATGCGGCAATATATTCTATATCTTTAAGTACGAACATCCATAAATAAAGCTAATTTCAAAACTAAGTTAAATATTTTAATAAAAAATTTAAATAAAGCTAAATTATCCTTTTTATTTAAAGTCTTAACTAAATAATTAGGGAATAATAATGTACTATGTTGTGCTTTAACTATGTATTTCAACAAATGAAGTTTGTTTCAAAAATATTTACCATTTTATAATTAAATTATTAATTGAATAACTTAGAAATATTAATATACTCTCTGATACTTTAACAATGTATGTTAATAAATGCAGTTCATTTCAAAAATAGATATTTTAACCAAGAAAGCTAACGT
The DNA here is from genome assembly GCA_026543055.1 of Argiope trifasciata. NCBI lineage: Eukaryota > Metazoa > Arthropoda > Arachnida > Araneae > Araneidae > Argiope > Argiope trifasciata. The sequence goes on along the minus strand of JAPMOQ010042275.1, from coordinate 327,061 downwards.
TTTTGATTAAAATATCTAATGGATAATTTAGAGAATAGTAATAAAATCTCTGTCACTTTAACTATGTATATCCATAAATGAAACTTAGTTCAAAAATATTTTCGTTTTTTCGATTAAAATAACTGTTAAATATATAGGAAAAAATAACGTACTATATGGTACATTAACTTTGTATGTTCATAAATGAAGTTCGTTTCAAAAATATTTACCATTTTTTGATTAAAATAATATCTGCAGAATAATAAGAGAATAATAGTGTTGTAATGTGGTACTTTAACTATGTACATCCATAAATGAAACTCATTTTAAAGCTATTTTCAGTTTTTTTGATTAAAATATCTAAAATAATTAAGGAAAAATAACATGTAATATGGTACATTGAGATTGTATGTTCATTAATAAAATTCGTTTCAAAAATATTTACTATTTTTTAATTAAAATAATTTGTGCTAAATAATTAAGGAATAACAGTGTGGTAATGGGGTACTTTAACTCTCTATATCTATAAATAAAACTAATTTCAAAAAATATTTTCAGTTGTTTGATTAAAATAACTGCTAAACAATTGAGGAAAAATAACATACTGTATGGTACATCAACATTGTATGTTCATTAATGAAATTCTTTTCAAAAATATTTGCTATTTTTTGATTAAAATAATATGTACTGAATAACAATGTACTAATATGGTATTTTTATCCAGATATGTTGTGTTAGCGAGAGAAGTATTTACATTTAAATGCAGTTTCATTCTTCGGAAAAATCAATTATCCAAGTCGAAATCCAATTAGCAAACAGAAACAATTAAAACCCATCCTTATATGTTTCTCAAACATCAGGATCGCTAATAGCCCCTTTCACTGTATTCCCTGGGCATTTAAAACTGCAAATTAGTTCCATTGCTAATCCCAGAAATGAGTAATGGAATTATACATTCCCCCAGACTATTCAGAATAGCAGGTCAGAAAAGTGACGTTTATTCGAAAATACCCTTTTAAATTGATTCCACAGCCTTTAGCCCAGGTCTGTCTCGTGATAGAATAAGGCTGTAAATTACGGCATCTTGATTCATTACATAAACAGAAAAGCTTTCGTGGGAGTATTTAAAGAATCTGGTAAAGAATCCAGCTTGTCATACACCACACTTGAGTAATTATCGAAATAAATGGCAATCCTGGAATTTGTCTGTCAGATTATTATCTTTCTATGCTAATAAGTTTGGGAATTTTAAATACCAGGTGTCCTGAGGGTGAAAACGAGGCAAAAGTATTTCGATTTTCAAAGGAAATTTATATCTTTCAGAATATGTTACTATACCTAACCATTTCAGAGGCATCTTAATTTTAATAAATGGTTAGAATATGCATATTTCATGAATTTATAGTCTTCAAACTTTCTTGCATTCGTAGTCTAGAGAAAATATAGTAATAATCAAAAAAATTTGAGGTGGAGACTTTGATGAAAATCTATGTTTTAGCTCTCCCTGAATTAAAAAAATACATATTTGAAAAATACCTGTCTACAACGATAACTCAAAGATGCTTTGTGGTATAAGGATAAAATTTGGTATATGGGTTTTACACCAAATTTACAGATTTATATTAAATCATGGGGTGTCAAATCCTTTCAGGGGAAGTCTGGTGGACGTTTTTTAATACAATTTAATGCTATGACTTTAAAACAAAGAGAATCAAATAGGTAAAATTATCTCTTATTACATAGATAACTGACAAATTTTGAAATTAATCTAAGACATTATTGACTGACTATCGGTCTGTAATTTCAGGGACATGTGTACGGTATTACTCCGAAACACAGTGATTAAATTATACCAATGTTAATATGGAATTCCGTGATTACAAATATAATTTTGTGTCACATGTTTTAATAGATTGTGAAAAAAGCGTTTAAAACACGAATTTGATTCTCCGATACTATTAGCCCCAATGTCAAGGATAAATTTCTGAAAAAATCACCACAGATGACACAATACATTGAATAAAAATATTAAATTTATGACAATCGTTTATACTTTGCAATTATTGCACACAAGTGACAAACAACGTATTTTCAGGCATAACATCTTTATTAGAGTATAGTCTAGAAATAAGAAGGTCTAGTATGTTCTAGACATACACTCTGGTTTCTTCTAGCTTGAAAAATATTAGCATTTACCTTTGCTTATGATACTAATTTATAT